>PVLC010006448.1:0-59158 GCA_004027655.1 Graphiurus murinus
TTTATTTATTTATTTATTTATTTTGCGGTACTGGGGATTGAACTCAGAGGCATTCTACCTCCGAGCTATACCCCCAGCCCTATTTTTTATTCTTTATTTTGAAACCGAGTCTCACTAAGTTGCGGAGTGCCTCACTAGGTAGCTGAGGCTGGCCGCGAACCCGGATCCTCCGGTCTCAGCCTCCCGAATGCTGGGATTATAAGCGTGCGCCACCACGCCCGGCTAGATGTTTTGATAATCAAATGTAGTCTTGTTTTCACTGATTCAGCTTACCTTCGTGCCAAGAGAATTGACTACATTCATGCAAAAATTTCTAACTGAAGAAAATTAGTAAATATTATTTTCATGAATATCAACATAATTTTAGGATGCTGAAAGAGCTGAATTAATTCAACTGATCAAAACATTGAGCATTGAACCAAAAAGCTATTCTCTACTATTCACTGTACAAAGAAAAGATGGATTTTTTTAAAATAGGTTCTCAAAATGTTCAGTTTGGGTCTAAGGGACTTTGAGAGCCTAATAATGAGGATAACGATTCTATCTAACATTTCTTGATCATGGATTTCACTTAATCTTCCTAGCATCCCATGAGGTATGTCATATTATTACCATTCCTGTCTTATTGATAGAGAAGGAGTTTATTAATGTCAATAACTTGTACAAGGTCACATGATGGAAAAAGAAAGAGCCCGCATTATTATATTGGTCCCTGGCCTGACTACAAACTCTGTGTTTCCAGTTGAGAGGTTATATCTCGGCCAAATCTACTTCACATAGTTCAGGCCTATATTAATACAAGTATTATTAAGGAAATAATAATAATAATATAATATAATAATAAATAATATAATAATAACTATAATAGTAATATAATAATAAATAATATAATAATAATAAACAATAAGTTAAGGAAAATGAGGTCTAGAAAGACTAAATAACTTGCTAATGTTACTCAGTAGGAAGTGGTTTCCATCCACATTCAGACTATGCAGAAATGTGCTGGTCGAGATGTCTTTCCAGGCACGCTTGAGTTTGAACATGTCCTCCCATCATGGTTTGGATTTAGCATGCTCCCCCTACCCCTCAGGAAACAAGGTGGTGGTGTTGGAAGCAGGACTTGCTTGCTAAGGAAGGGTTCCTGGAGGTGTGGCCTTGGGGATTACGTAAGGGTCTTTCCTCGCTTGCTCTCTCGCCACTTCCAGCCTCTATGATGTGAAAGCTGAGCTTTGTGCACTCTCTCTCTGGTTGCTTATCACCACCATGCCATGAACTTCAGACACCAGCCTCAGAGGGACTGAACCTGAGATCTCCAAAAAACTGTGAGCAAATAAATCTTCCTTCCTCTAAGTTGTGTGGCCAGTTGTCTTGGATTATAGAAATGAGATGGTTGTCCAAGACACCCCAAAGTCATATTTTGGAAACTTGATCCCCAATGCAACACTGGTTGAGAGGTAGGAATTTTTAATGATGATCAGGGCCCTCATGAATGGATCTGTGCTATCCATGTTATTAGCTCTGGAGAGAATTCCTGATAAGAAGGTGAGTTCTTCCTCTTTTCCTTTCTTTCTCACCCTGTAATGTCATACACAACCCCTTGACCTTGGCTCCCCAGCCAAATAAATGTTTATAAATTACCCAGTCCGTGGTTGTATATCCAACACCTCCATTTCACACTTCGGCCATTTCTATTGTTTGATCCACCTGGATTCTGATGCTTTGCTATGGCAGCCCTAGAAAATTTATGTGCTAATTGGTTAACTTTGAATTGAAAACAGGGAGA
The DNA here is from genome assembly GCA_004027655.1 of Graphiurus murinus. Taxonomy (NCBI): domain Eukaryota; kingdom Metazoa; phylum Chordata; class Mammalia; order Rodentia; family Gliridae; genus Graphiurus; species Graphiurus murinus. The sequence goes on from PVLC010006448.1 coordinate 1,784, forward strand.
TGATCCCAGGTGGGCATAATCTAATCCAGTTTCCCTTTAAAAACATTGTAAAGAGTTTTCTTTAGCTGGTAGCAAAAGAGACAGTCAAGAATGAGAAGGTGATGCACCATGGCCACAGCAGGTAACTGAGGGAAGCTTCTAAGAGGTGACAGCCATCTAGCTGACAGCCCACAGAGGACATGTGAATTCAGTCTAGCAATTGCAAGAAACTGGATTCTACCAGCAACCTCAGTGAACCTGAAGTGGGTTATTTCCCAGAGCCTCCAGATAAGTCTCACCCAAATGACACCTTGATTTTGAAATTTTATTCCTTGAGCAAAAGAAGCAATTGAGCCCATCCAGACTTCTAACCTATAGAGAACTGTAGTAAGATAAATGGGTTTACAGAACCAGGCCTGGCAGCACACACTTATAATCCTACTACTTGGGAGGCTGAGACAGGATGATTATAGGTTGGAGTCCGGCCTCAGCAACTTAGCAAGACTCTGTTTCAAACTTAAAAATAAATAAATAAAAATGGTTGGGAATGTAGCTTAAAAAGCCTCTCGATTAAATTCTCAGCACATAAGATAAAATAAATTAAATTAAATGGTATATAGATGCCCCTGTATCTATGGGTTCTGCATCCAGGCGTTCAACTGAACATGGGTTAAAAGTATTCAGAAAACAATTGCATTTATACTGAAGATATACGGACATTTTTTGTCATTTTTCCGTATATAATCAAGTATACTAGTTATTTACATAGCATTTACATTTCATTAGATATTATAAGTAACCTAAAGACAGCCGAGCATGGTGGCATACTCCTGTAATCCCAGTACTGGGAGGCTAAGACAGAAGAATCACAGGTTTGAGGACAGCCCAGGAAGTAGTGAGACTCTCATCAACCTAGCAAGACCCTGTTTCAAAATAAAAATTAAAAAAATAGGGCTGGGGATATAGCTTGGTGATTGAATGTCCCTGGGTTCAATCCCTAGTACTGCACACACACACACACAAAAGCAATCTAAAGATGATTTAAAGTACACAGGAAGATGTATATAGGTTATATACAAATACTCTATTTTATATAAAAAACTTGATCAGCCACAGATTTTGGTATCCATAGGAGTCCTGGGATCAACCTCCCAAGGAAACAGGGGGATAACTAGTTTTGTTTTGTAGTACTGGGGATTAAACCCAGGTAACATTCTACCTCAGAGCTACACCCCAGCCCTTTTTATTTTTTTATTTTGAGGCAGATTCTCACTGTGTTGCTAAGGCTGGCCTCCAACCTGTACAGCCTCCTAAGTACTAGGATTGCAGGTCTGTGCTACCCTGTCTGAATTAACCATGGTTTGAAGCCACTATTTGTGGTACAATCTGTTATTCAACTATAGAAAACAAATGCAGCACAAGGTACCCTGCAAGTACTGAATGCTTCCTTCACTGGTCACTGTTCTAGGTACTTTACAAAAAGTAAAACAACAACAAGACCACAGCGCTGCCATGTAGCTGCTACCATCCCAAGGCAGTACAAATAAATCCACAGTGGGGAGCAAAAGCCACATAATAGATTGACAGTAAACAGACACCCATTCAAGAGAAAGCAGAACCAGTGGGATCCAGAGAACAGGAGTTTAAAACAAATATCATAAATGTCTTTATAAAGATAAGCAAGAATGTCAGGAATGTGCAGCAGGAGCGAGCAATCACAAACAACCACTCAGCGATCTTGGAAAAGTACACAAGTGTGGAGACACAAATGCAGGAACAGCCAAGCGAATCACGTACAAAAAAATAAAATTGGGCTGGAGGTATAGCTCACAGGTAGAATGCCTCTGGGCTCAATCTCCAGTACCACAAAAGTAAAATAAAATAAAATAACCAGATTCTGTGAATAAAATTATATTTAATAGTCAAAAACACCCACTCCCTATTATTATTGTCAAAGGACAAATGTATATAATTTAGTTTAAAGATCTTAACTGACTTTTGAAATTCTAGAATTAGGCAACACTTTTTTCCATAAAGTAGAATAAGCATTTCTATGAGCTGAGCAGAGGAGGTTGGTTTTAGACATAGAGAAAGGCTGAAGAAAGCAGAAACAACAAAAAGTGACTTGGTCATTTCAAAGTTATTTCCTTATAAGGTGGAGATAGAGACCTAATAATAGGAAAATAACTGGTTAACATTGAGTTACTTCAGGGTGTGTGTGTGTGTGTATTAAGGCAGAGAGAACTTTATTATCATGCCATTGAAACTTGCCTGCTTGGGAAATTTGGCTGTTACTTCTCTAATTCTGATTTCTAGAAGATGAAGTAACAACTTAGTTTCAGCTTGGTGACTTTGGCATGAGTGACTCCATTTTGATTTGTTGTCTTGTCTGTGGGGGCCCTGTGCAGGCACCTAGTTTAAAAAAAAAAAATTCCTCATAATGTTTATCTAAGTGCTAGGGGAGGCAGAATTAGCTCTTCTTGGATGAATTAATTCAGACAATATTTCTTTGTTGGCAATAAAGGTGACAAATTCCTATATGAGTAAGAAAGTAACTTGCTCTGGAGTATCCTGTTTGCATACATATTACTTCAATTCCTGACAGGTTTAAACTCTTCACAATGAAATGAAAATTATTTGCTGCTTTACACAAATGTGATTTTTTTTCCATTTGAAATAAGGAGTAGACAACGTCAGTTTACAAAAGAAAGGCACTTTGTTGTGGGGGATAACGGCAGACAGCCCTGGCCTTTTCCTGAAACCCTGAGCTCCTGAGCGGAGGCTACGCTTGCTCTGCTGCAGGCTGGAGTGGCGCAGTGCATGGCAGGCTTGGAGTCATATGTGAATTTTTGGCAGAAACCAAGAAAGATATAAAAATGTTGGCTTCCTTGCTCACTCTTTTGCACTGAGAATTTTTAAATTTTGCATTGGTATAACAGTCTTTGGTTTTTTTTAAAATAAAAGAATAATAATCTGGGTGCAATGGCACACACCTGTAATCCCCGTACTTGGGATCTGACACAGGAAGATCACAGGTTCGAGGACAGCCTCAGCAACTTAGCCAGACTTTGTTTCAAAATAAAAAAAAAAAAAAAAAATTAAAAGGGGCTGAGGGTATAGCTCAGAGGTAGAATGCCCCTGGGTTCCCCCAAAAGAAAAGGAAAACAGTACTCTGGCTAGGTCACTTGGAGAAAAGAGTCCAATGAGGACTAAATAAAGATAATATTACTTTACAATAATAACTCTTTTGTCATAAAGAGTATGGCATTTAGCGTTCTAGAAAGTCACAACATGCTATTCCTTCCACTGTTCACAGCAACCCGTTAAAGACTGTGTTGTCCTCTTACTGTATAGACCAGAACTCTGCAGTTTGGCAGTGAACTGACTTATACGAGGTTAGATTCTTCTAACCAGAAAAACATAGTGTTATCATAGTGTAAACATAGTTCTTTTGCTCTAAATGTATTATTCTTTCCACCACAAATTAACCACCTCCCATTATTTGCCTTCCATTATAATTTCAGATAAATGTGCACACACATAAATACACACATGCATACACACACACACACCCCACTGGAGATTGAGCCCAGGGACATTCTACCTCTGAGCTACACTCTCAGCCCTATTTATTTATTTGTATGTTTGTGTGTTTATTGATTGATTGATTTTTATTTTGAAACAGGATCTCCCTAAGTTATTGAAGCTGGCCTTGAACCTGAGATCCTCCTGTCTCAGCCTCCTAAATACTGGGATTACAAGCGTACGCCACCACGCCCAACTGGTTCTCTTATTCTTAGATAGGATGCCCAGAAAAAAGACTTAACTTCTAAAGCTGACAGATAAATCTCCCAAAATAAGACTAAAAGAGCATACATTTCTTATTAAACCTCTCTCTCTCTCTCTCCGTCTCTCTCTCTCTCTCTCTCTCTCTCTCTCTCTCTCTCTCTCTCTCTCCCTCCCTCCCTCTTTGGTAATGGGGGTTGAACTCAGAGTCATTCTACCTCTGAGCTACACCCGCAGCCCTTTTTATTTATTTATTTTTTATTTGAAACAGGGCCTCACTCAGTTGCTGAGGGTGGCCTCAATCCTGTGATCCTCTAATCTCAACCTCCCAAGTCCTGGGATTACAGGCATGCGACGCTGAGCTTGTTAAGTTCATTTCTAAGGGTACCGTTTTTGCTCACACTCTCCCTGTATCTTCGTACTCCTCCTTCATGTTTTCTTAGAAGCTATTTCGTCTATGATAACTGGTCTTTTAGAGTCTATATCTTTTCTGGTGCCCATTTTTGCAAGAGAGTTATCAACAAAGTAATAAGTACCTGAGAAACCACCACTCCAGGCCCAAGTGTAGGTCCTACCCTCACCTTGTGACCTGCCATCCTCTCCACCTGTCTCTCTTTTCTACTTCAGCATGTCATCTTCCACCTCTGTATATTTATTTACCTCCCTGTGTTACCAAAAAGTGTGCGCGTATAGAAACAAATCACTTAATTTAAGAATATTTGCTTTTTAGGTTTTTACTCTTTTGTTTTCTTCTTCCCACACCCCAATTATATATATATATACACACACACACACACACACACACACACACACACATATATACATATACACACACACACACATATATATATATATTGCAGTAGTGGGATGGAAACCAGGGAATTCTACCTCTGAGCTACACCCTCAGCCCAATTTTTTATTCTTTATTTTGAAACAGAGTCTCTCTAAGTTGCGGAAGAAGGCCTCACTAAGTAGCTGAGGCTGGCTGAGAACCCCGATCCTCCTATCTCAGCCTCCCAAGTACTGGAATTACAAGTGTGCTCCACCACGCCCAGCTCCAACAATGATATCTTTAAGTAATCATTGGTCTTCTGATTTTTCTCTCTGGGAACTCTCTCCCTGCCAGACTTGCTCTTCTCAGCCTTCAAAGTCCAGAAACTTTACCTGTCACCTCAATTCTGCTGATACTATATTTAGAGATTTCTAATCTCCTCCCAGCTCTAATCACGACATCTTAATTGCTTATGGACTTGGACACTGTTCTTTGAATTTATCATTTTTAAAATTCACTGGACATTTACTATGCAGAAATCCAGGTTTGATTAGGCAATGATAAATAGTAGAAATAATATTTAAATTAGAGGAGGAACTTCATGAGGAAAACCACTGATGACAAGAATCTGGACTCTGATATCGGTGGGAATTAGATTTTTATCTTGTCTAAGCAACTGCTAAGCAAGCCATGTCTGTTACTCATCTCTGAATTTAATATTAGCTAAACTATTGGTTTCTATGGGCCATAAAATAATAATGGTTAACATTCACTGCTTGTTTACTTATGTTCCAAGATTGGTGCTGAGTACTGAACATCTATTTTCCTCATCTAACCACCTCAGCAACAAGAGAGAGAATCCCTTCAAGTGGAATTTTTCCAGTAATTGCCAATTACTAGAATGATTTAATATATACTAAGAATTTTGAATATTGAAACACCTACCCATATGACATTATACAAATTTTAATGGTTAAAAAATGCAATTGCATTGATAATGTAGACTTATTCCCAATTTCTGCAGGCCTTGACCTAGTTTAGATTAGTTAAAAATTACTCTAAAAGTCACACCTTGAGCCGGGCGTGGTGGCGCACGCTTGTAATCCCAGCATTCGGGAGGCTGAGGCCGGAGGATCCGGCCTCAGCCTCCTAGTGCCTCAGCTACCTAGTGAGGCACTCCGCAACTTAGTGAGACTCGGTTTCAAAATAAAAAGAATAAAAAATAGGGCTGGGGGTATAGCTCGGAGGTAGAATGCCCCTGAGTTCAATCCCTAGTACTGCAAAAAAAAAAAAAAAAAAAAAAGTCACACCTTCCTTACCCTGGCCACCAGCTAAGCACCTCCTTCCCGCGTTCTCCATCAAAGAACTAGACATCAGCACTCCCCTCATTGTCCAAGCCAGAAGCATGAAAAACAAATTAGATTGCTCCTTCCCTCATGCCTGTCTGATGGCGTCCTGAGGAATCCGCCTTGCAGGTATGGATTGAAACCACTCTAGACTTTCCTTTTCCAGGCTGCTATTCTGGTTGAGGCCTTACCGCCTTTTACCTGGCAATCCTCCAGCAAGGGTCTCTGAAGTGGTCTCCCTGTCCACAGTTCCAACCTATACATTCAACTCCTCTAGAGTTGCACAGAGAGATTCTTCTTTCTTGCTTTTCTTTTTCCTTCCTTTCCTCTTTCCCTCCCTCGTCTCTCCTTTCTTTCCCTTCCTTCCTTCCTTCCTTCCTTCCTTCCTTCCTTCCTTCCTTCCTTCCTTCCTTTCTCTTTGGTACTAGGGATTGAGCCCAGAGCTACACCTCCAGCCCAATTTTATTTTTTGTTTTGAATCAGTGTCTCACTGGGTTGCTGAGATTTTCATCACTTGCTGAGGCTGTCCTCAAACATGCCCTTTTTTATTTTTTATTTTATATTTTGAAACAGGGTCTTTCTAAGTTTTCAAAGCTGGCCTTGAACCTGTGATCCTCCTGCCTCAGCCTCCCAAGTACTGGAATTACAGCTGTGTGCCACCACTTTTGGCAGAGAAATATTTCTTTTTTTTTTTTTTTTTTTTTTGTGGTACTGGGGATTGAACTCAGGGGCATTCTACCTCCGACCTATACCCCCAGCCCTATTTTTTATTTTTCATTTTGAAACCGAGTCTCACTAAGTTGTGGAGTGCCTCACTAGGTAGCTGAGGCTGGCCGCGAACCCGGATCCTCCAGTCTCAGCCTCCCGAATGCTGGGATTACGAGCATGCGCCACCATGCCCGGGTAGGAATATTTCTTAATTACAATTCTGAGCCAGGTGTGGTGGCATACACTTGTAATTCTAGTACTTGGGAGGCTGAAGCAGGAGGATCAAAGGTTCACAGACAGCCTCAGCAATTTAATGATGCCCTCTGCAACTTACTGAGTTTCAAAATAAAGAATGAAATAGGGCTGGGGATGTAGCTTGGAGATAGAAAGGCCCTGAGTTCAATCCCCAGTACCACACACACACACAAAAAAAAATTAAAAAGAAATAATTACAATTCTGAACATGTTGCTGTCTTGTTAAATGTCCTTTATGACTTTATAATTTCCAGGATAAAAGTCCAACTCTGGTTTAGTATTTGAGACTTTTTTGATCTTGCCCTTGCCTTCCTCTAGAATCTTATCCCCCTACACTTTTATACACACCCTAACTCCAACCATACTGAATATCTTATCACTCCCTATATATGTATGTGTATCATGCAATTAACTACCTCTAAGATGTTTAAATGTGTTTACTCTGACCAGGTGTGATTACCCACACCTATAATCCCAGTCCTTGGGAGGCTGAGATGAGAAGATCGCAGGTTCAAGGCTAGCATCAGCAACTTAGCCCTAACTAAAAATAAAAATAAAAAGAGTGCTAGGGGTATAGCTCAGAGGTAGAATACCCCTGGGTTCAATCCCCAGTACCAAACAAACAAACAAAATAAAAGCCTGTGTTCTCTCTGGCATTCCCCAGGAATGCCCTTTCATTCTCCTCAATCTCTTGCTTCTTCCTTCTGTCCTACACTGCTCAGGTGCTCCTTTCAGAGCAGCCTCCTTTACTGCCTGGCTAACTTAGCTGCCTGGCCTCCGCACTGCTGACTTGCCACCCACACCTCCGTCAACAGATGACTCTACCTGACCACACAAAGCTTCTTGATTTATTTGGGTCTCACTAGAATTAAAGTGCTCCTTGAAGATAGCAGCTATTTTTTTTTTCTTTTGAGTTCCTAGAGTTTAGCACAGTGTCTGTCACCTGACAGGTGCCAAATAAAAGTTTGGGAAATAAATAAGGATAGAATTCCTGGGCCTAGAAAGCCTTCAAGTTGAGTTTGCTGAGTATCAGTCTTGAAGGAACTCACAATAGCATATGCAGAGGAAAGATGCCATCATCATGGCTTCTGTCTTGCTTCTCTCTCTCTCTCTCTCTCTCTCTCTCTCTCTCTCTTTCTGTCCTGGGGATTGAGCTCAGAGGCATTCTACCTCTAAGCTATATCTCCAGCCCTTATTTTATTTTATTTTGAAACAGGGTCTCACTAAGTTGCTGAGCCTGGCTGCAAACCTGGGATCCTCCTGTCTTGGCCTCCCAAGTACTGAGATTACAGGTGTGCACCACAACCCCTGGCCTGTCCTTTCTTATTGTTTGGAGACTAACCCAAAACAGTGAAGAGAATACCCTCCATGTCAATAGTGCTTCTGGTAGAAAAAAAAAAACAACTTTCTAATCTTTTGATTACATTAAACAAGAAAGAGCTTGAGAGGAACAGAAATGACTGGAGGCAAGTACTGCCTGCCCCTTTTTCAGTGCCTGGCAGACACAACTAATGGATTCCAGCTTTCTTTGCTAAGGTTCCAGAACTGTTCACCCATTCCTCCACCAGACAGCCACTACTAATGAATCAGCATCTACCATTCCTGGTCTAGAATAACCGATGTGACATAGCTGAATACAGCTCTTGTACAGGGAGCAGAGTAACCATGAGTCCACCTAGACTGAGAGAGCAAGGGCCCCTACACCTTCTGTTAACAGACTCCCTCCTTTGCTTCTTCTGGGAAATGTTCTCCCCCCTCCAAAGGTACAGCTTGAAAGGGCACTTTCATGTTCTCACAGCCAAGCAGTGACCATCAGACCAAAGATGACAAAATTATAATCTTTCTGCTATTGTAAAATTCAACAATAAGTCAATCAATTGCAGGCCTGTAATTCCAGCTGGGTGGCTGAGACAGGAGGATTGCAATTTAGAGGCCAGCCTCAGCAATTTAATGAGAATCTCAGCAACTTAGCAAGACCCTGTTTCAAAATAAAAAGGGCTGTGGGTGTAGCTCAGAGGTAGAATGCCTTGGGTTCAATCTCTTGTACAAAATTAAAAAAAAAAAAAAAGAGGGAAAACGGGTAGGGTCCTCACTAGTAGTAGAAATCAAGAAGATCAGGGTTGCTGACCATTTTTATTCCTGTGTTGAGGGAATCCTGTTGATGAGAGATGAAAAGAGAATCTTGATCATTAACTAGAGATCAAGACAAAGAGAGCCCCACCATGCGCCTCACAGCCCCACAGGTAAAGCCAGGTCCTACTCTCTTTCCAGTAACACCTCCTTCTGTTTGCCTCAAGCTGATTCAAGTCATTTCTTTTTCTTTTTTTTTTTATATAATAATTGGTGCATTGTAATCATATATCTTTGTTAAGTACAAGCTGCGAAAGGCATATATGCACACATTTCTCATTTAACCCCTTCCCCAATTTCCACCCCACTCCCTCACCCTCCCTCCTTCTCAAGTTCAGTTTAGTGATTGACCTTGATATATTTATGAAAGAACAGCATCTGCATTAGGGTGGCCCCCCATCCATCCCCTTCAGTTAAGTCAACTTCTTTGCTTATCTAGGGTTTCTCCTTTTCCATCTGGAGTCCCTCTTATGCCCCGTCTTCTCCCTAGCATCCACATATTAGAGTCGTTTCTGAGAATTGCAGCCAAAGGATTCTAATTCAGCACTCTGAATCACAATTTAAAGGCCAACCTCAGCAATTTAATGAGACTGTCAGTAACTTAGCAGGACCCCATTTCAAAATAAAAACGGCCAGGGTGTAGCTCAGAGGTAGAATGCCCTTGGTTCAATCTCATGTACAAAATTAAAAAAAAAAAAAAAAAAGAAGGAAAATAGGTAGGGCTTAGCCAAGAATCTGTGGTTTTAACACTGTCCTAAGAAACACTCTAAAATAGTGGCAAGCAACAGAATCTGCCCTTTGTCCCTGTACGCCAATAAAACAATGACTGACATGTTGATATTTTTTATATCAGGGTATTACAAAACTCTCTTATCTCTTCAGGGAAGCACTAGAGATGAAGTAGGAAGGTATCTGACCTGGGAGTCATTTCCCATAGATGCCATAGTAGGTCTGCACTAGTCAGCTGTGCGTTCACTCAGCCCAGCCAGTCTGCAGCCACCTGTGATTTTAAAGCAAGCTCTAGCAAGGCTTCAATGTATACAACCTTGAAAACATTTGGCAAGCATCATTAATATATATATATATTTTTTTCTGGTACTGGGGATAAACAGGAGTGCTTTACCACTGAGCTATGTCCCCAGCCCTTCTTACTTTTTATTTTGAGACAGGATCTCTCTAAATTGCTGAGTTAACCTCAAACTTACCACCCTCCTGTACCAGCCTTAAGTAGCTGGGATTACAAACATGTAACACCAAACTCAGCTAAATTGTTATCTTTAGGATATGTTAATAAGAAAATGATGCTCCAGTAGAAAGCAAGCAAAAGGCATGAAGGGACAATTTGCAAAAGCACATGGGTGGTTAATATGTCCCTGAGATGATGTCAACCACGGTTTTCATCAGAGACATGCAAACTAAAACAACTGATGGAAAATTTTCCCCTACCATAACACTAAAGACTTGAAAGAAAAGTACCTTTTATATTATCAAGAATATTTGGGATCAAGAATGCAAGACTTCTGGAGCAACCTTGAATTTTGTAGTAACATTTTATTGTGGGTTCAGCCTAGCAGTCCTGCTATGGACAACTTATCCTAGAAAAAATAAGAAAACAAATGAGCAAAGGTGTCTGTACAGGTTCTGAGCATGGTAGTTCATCACAGCAATAGGAACAATAAAAATTTCCATCAATACAGTGTGAGTGAAACATAAAGAAGTGAAGACCTCACTCATCGAAACTCAAGCAATCTGTATCCTTATTGTGTGGGTGGGGGGGTACTGGGTGTCTATATTCAAGCTACACCCCCAGCCCTTTTCAATTTATATTTTGAAACAGTGTCTTACTAGGTTGCTGAGTTTCACTAAGATGCTGAGGCTGGCCTCAAACCTGTGATCCTCTTGTTTCATCCTCCGAAGCACTGGGATTACAGGAATGTGTCACCATGCCCTTGTATCCTCAATATTCCGAGAAGATGGTTTTGACTTTGAACTGAGGAATGTGCTACAGAGATTCTTGGTGTAATAGAAGAAGGAGCATAATCTCTGGGGAAAATCTGAAATGGGTTGATATCCTTGTACTGCTCCCCCCGCCCCAGTACAAGGGATTGAGCCAGGGTATTCTATGTCTAAGCTATACCCCTAGTCTTTATTTCCTTATTTTTGAAACAGGGTCTAGCTAAGTTAGCCAGGCTGACCTCAAACCTGTGATCCTCCTGTCTCAGCCTCCCAAATACTTGAGATTGCAGGTGTACACCACTACATCTATCTAGTCTCAATTTTTTAGCCTATAAAACTCGAAGAAGAATCACTTCTGTGAAAATAAGTATTACAACCAACCTATACACATTGGCTTAAGCTACTATCATCTCTTACTGGATGAAGGCAAAAGCCTCTAAATGGCCCTCCTGTTTTAATTGCTGCTGAATGTTATTTTCAAAAAAATCTATATGTTGAAATCCTAGCACCCAAGGCATTATTATTACTGGCAATATTAAGAAGTGGTAGCTAGGTGTGGTGATGCACACTTGTAATTCCAGCATTTGGGAAGCCGAGACCGGAGGATCCAGGTTTGCAGCCAGCCTCAGCTACCTAGTGAGGCCCTCTGCAACTTAGTGAGACCCTGTTTCAAAATAAAGAATAAAAAAATAGGACTGGGAGTATAGCTCGGAGGTAGAATGCCCCTGGGTTCAATCCCCTGTACCGCAAAAAGAAAGAAAGAAAAAGAGAGAGAGAGAAAGAGAAAAAGGAAGGAAGGAAGGAAGGAAGGAGGGAGGGAGGGAGGGAGGGAGGGAGAGAGAGAGAGAGAGAGAGAGAGAAAGAAAGAAAAAGAAAGAAAGAAAGAAGTGGTGCCACTGGATGTGATTGGGTCATGAGAAGAAAGCTCTCATAAGTGGAATTAGTGTCCTTATTAAAACAAACAAACAAAAAAGCCAGGCGCAGTAGCACACACCTATAATCCCAGTACTTGGAAGGCTGAGATAGGAAGATTATATGTTCGAGGCTAGCCTCAGCAACTCAGTGAGACCCTGTTTCAAAATAAAAAATAAAAAGGATGGGAGTATAGCTCAGAGGTATGACTGTGGGTTCAATTCTCAGTAACTAACACACACACACACACACACACACACACACACACACACACACACACACACAGAACCCTTGCTTCTTCCACCAGGTGAAGACAAACCAAAAATAAAGCAAAAAGCACCATCTTTGAACCAGAAAGCAGTCCTTATCAGACACAAAATCTGCTGTCTCTAACTTCTCAAAGTCCAAAACCAGGAGAAATAAATTTGTTTGTTTAAAGGCCACCTGGTCTATGGCATTTTGTTATAGGAGCACAGACTAAGACGGTAACATACTATGTATTTTACTGATGTATGTGTGACATTCTCTGTTTCTGCAAATGGAATGGAAGCTCTATGAAAACAAGGCTTTTATTCTTTTTCTATTCTGATCACTTTTTCCTGGCACCAGGAATGATTCCTGACTCATAGAAGATGCTCAATAAACATTTGTTGAGTGAACGAAGAAGGATTAGAGATGGTATTTATAAAGCAAGATAGTATAGTGTGCCAGTCAAGAGTACAGCTTTGGAAACCAGACTGTGTGGATTCCAATCTAGCTCTAGTACTTGCCAGACATGTGACCTTGGGCAAGTTACCTTTCTGCCTGCCCTGGGATTCAGTTTTATCATCTTTAACATGCAACTACTAATAGTATCTATGGATAGAGTTGTTTAACAGATTAAATGAGCTAAAAATGAGAATTGTTTACAACAGCTGGCACACAGTAAGCTGTCAATAAGATATAGGTTTTGTAATTGCATCTAGCACACAGTAGGTATTTCAGTGAATGGTAGTTGTAATCGTTACTGACCTCAATCTATGTGAGTCTGGGGGTCTCAGGGAATGAGCAGGTTTAAGAAGTGGAGAATGGGTTATCTCTGACATTAGAACTGAAAAAGCAGGCTGTGCTCTGCAGGGGAATGTGCAGCTAAGCTAACTGCCTCTAATTCCACTGTATAAATGCAGCTTAGGCTAGTAACATCTGTACTCCACACAGTTTATTAAGCACAATATGATTGAAGGAGAAATGGCCACACATAGGACTGGGGTCAAGGCTGTGGTCCAAGGTTGCTCCAAGTTAGAAGGCTGTCTCTATGTCTCAGGGAACAAGTACAATCAGCCAGAAGGGAACACAGAGGCCCTCTGCAGAGTCCCCTGAGCTATCATGTCACAGCAGAATGAGTAGGCAGGGTCAGGATATTATTAACTGTTCCATAAGCAAAGGCAAACAGGAGCAAAGTTGTCCTTTATTAGCAAATTCCACTGCAGACATATCACTCAGTGACAGAAGAATGACTCCCCCAAGCAGAGGAGCCATCCAGCGCAGGATCCCCGCACACTGAGATGAAGCCAGCGCCTCCCCTCCGCCCACTCCCTCCCCTTCCCACACGAGCGATAAGTGCTATTCTCAAATTACAAAAGCCATTGGATGCGCTAAAGGAACTGTGGACCTTATCATTATTCATCTATGAACAGATTTATAAGATGCTAGCCAGAAAATGAAAAAAATCTTTAAACAAGTTTGTTTTTTGAATGACCAGTTACTGATCTTGGCTAACTATACTGGCTTTTATGGTGTTATAGAGTCACAGTCCATGTGAGAAACAGAATTATGGAGAAAAACTAAATAAAGCCATGACCCTCTATTGCTTGCATCTCTGGACAAAATCCTCCTTGTATAGGTTCCTGCCCCACCACTCAGGGCTGGCCTGCCCTGCCCAAAGGGAGAGTCTTTGGGACCCTTCCTCCCCCAAGCAGGGAGCACACTCTGGCTCCACATGCAGCGTGAGTGAGCCTTAACACCACACGTGCTTGTATCCCTGCCCTAGTTGCTACATCCAGCCTTCTTCCCTTGGGTCTGGTAACCCACTGCTGGCCGGCTTTCCTAGAGGCAGACTTTATGCTTGGATGACCAGTCCTGCCTGTCCTTACTGAGGTGGCAGGCCAACTTTGGAGATCCCTGGGAGACCTGAGGCTGTGTTCCAGCCATCCATGAGACCTTGCCTTCCTCTCTGCCAAGCTTCTCTCGTGCTCACAGTTTGCCTAGACACACGCACTAAGGCCTTTTGTCCTTCTCGCTGGTGTTCTTTCTGCAGCCCGCAGGGCTTCTCTGCAGCTCAACGCCAGTGGCCTGGCTCCAGCACTCTCAACTCAGCCTTATCGTGCAATTGGCAATTTCATGTAAAGTCCCTCATTTTATTTTTCTATTTTTATAGTTTTATTGGTACATTGCAAGTATGCATCATACTGAGATTCAGACTAATACAAACACATATGCACACAGCACTTAGTGAGTTTCCTATTTCATCCCTCCTCTTCCCTCCCTGTACATTTTAGTGAGATTAGTAGTGATACCTTTACATGCGGATGTAACAGTATTTGAAATGGTTCCTTCCTGAAGCCTCCTTTCTTTCTCCCCTCCTCCCCTCCTTACCCCAGCCCCCTTCCACTATTCTGCTGGCCTCTCCTCACTTAACTGAGTCCCTCATGCTTCCTATTCTCTCTCTGGCTTCTACATATGAGAGGAAATACCACAAAAACAAAACAAACCAAATGTACAAAGATGCTAGAAGAGAGAATGAAAGGATCTCCACATAATTTAAGTTAGGAAATTGCTTTTAAATATTAATATAAAACTCAAAGGTAAAAAAAGAATGATAAAAATAAAAAGTTCTGTGTATCATAAAAATAAAAGAAGATCAAAATATAAACACCAAACTGGAGAAAATGTTTGTAATACTTACCATGAGGACTAATTTCCTTAATATATGTAGAGTTTCTGTGAATCAATGAAAACAGACCAATGATCCAGTAGAAAAATGGACAAAAACCATAAGTAGACAATCCATAAAAAGGGCCCTGAAATGGCTTTTAAGTAGTCAAAAATGCTCAATCTCATTCATAATTAGGGCATTTAAGTGGCCAAAAATGCTCAATCTCATTCATAATTAAAGTCAATACAAAATGAAATACCATTTTTACCTCTCAAGTTATATTATCATTATAATATTTTTGAAAATTTTAAAGAAAAATAAGTTCTTAAACAAATACAAGAAATTATAAGGGTATGAACCCCCCAAAAATGGTTGTAATACAGATAACTGCAAAATTCAAAAGAAATGCACCAAGTATAGAATGGATACAGTGGCTATATAATTGCTAAGCACTTTGTAGGAAAATATCTATAACGTTTGTTGTTGATAACTGCAATAACTTTAGACCTGGAAAACAACTATCTTGTATGATCTCTTTCACATAAAAATGTTTTTATTTATTTATTTTTTTTTTATTTTATTTTATTTTTTTTTGCGGTACTGGGGATTGAACTCAGGGGCGTTTACCTCCGAGCTACACCCCCAGCCCTATTTTTTATTCTTTATTTTGAAACCGAGTCTCACTAAGTTGCGGAGTGTCTCACTAGGTAGCTGAGGCTGGCCGCGAACCCGAATCCTCTGGTCTCAGCCTCCCGAATGCTGGGATTACAAGCGTGGACCACCACGCCCGGATTATTTTTTTATTTTTCAGCATGGATTTTTTATACATTTCTTGAGTACAACAGGGTTACATAGACATTTATGACATATCAATCATTGTCAGATCACAAATAGCACCACTTCTTCATTTTAATAAAAATGTTTTTAATTAGCTTCATAAAACACAGTTTTATAATCTGATATGATTACAAATACAAAAACAAGAGTTTCCACTGGGTCTGTAGGCTGTGATAGTAGAAATTCGACCCAATTTGGAAGATGAGAAGGCTTCCCATACAGGGAATGCAGAACGGCCTAAAATTCCATCTCTCCTATTGAATGAGCAATTAAATAGTTTAGCTTGTGTCTCAGTGTTCTCACACTGCCCATGACTCAGTAAGCCTGACACAATTTAGAGAAAAGAATATTTGTTTGTTCACAGTTTTTAGAGATTTCGGGGTTCAGTCCATGTCAGGCTAGGTGTACTGAGCTCAGAGTATGGTGGCAAGAAGCAGAGAGAAGGAGAGAACAAGACTTTGCTCTCACAGCATGGAGGCCAGGAGCAAGTGAGACAACAAGGGGAGGCAGTACCTCATATAGACCCCCAAGGGAACCCTCCTTAGCAACACGTCCATGGACCCCTCCTTAGCAACCAAGCCCCACCACCAACATGGCTGCCGTGAAGGTTAGGGGGACATCCAAAATCCAAACCATTACAGGCTGTCTGATCTTTCCACTTCCTATAACTCCTCCCAAAAGTTCTGGGGGATTAAGGAGATAAGAGGTAAAGCACCTTAGCCATGGTTCTTGGCACAGAGCCTGTGCTAACTTATGTCCATTTTCTTTTGCTTTCTTCTTCTCTCTCCTGTTGCAGGACCCTCAGTCTCCCACCTGGACCAAAGATCAGGACCTCCAGAGGCCAAAATCAGATAGACAGGCATCTATTATTTATCAGTAAATAACTCAGGCAGCAAGAGCACAATACTGAGCCCAGAACAAAGGGATCACATGGTTCTTATATCCTTTGTCCCCACTTTTGGGAAGGGAGGGTTAAGCATGAGATTTATTATATCTAGTATAAGCAAGATATAGAAAGAAGGAACGTCAGTTAATTCACCTCTCATCCCTCCAGCCCTCTCATAACTTTGTAAATGGCCCTGATGGGCTCTCTCTTGTTTACATTAAGGAGAGCTCCTGACTTGTGATTCTAGGTTGCCTAGGAAACAGCTCCTTTAACTTTGGAAGTGTCTGTTCACTCACGGGCAACTGGGGGAGGGATTGGGGAATTCTTACTTTTTCCTATCTTAAGTCTAAATTTCTAAGTAATAATATTTCTAAGGTCCTGACTGGTTTCCTACCTCATTTTCTCTCTTTTGAGAATTCTCATTACACTTTAATGAGAAATTCTCAACCTCTAAGGTCACTTTCAGTCAGAGTCACAAGAGCAGCATTTAGGAGTGTATCCCTCTCAGCCATGGAGGGTTTCACCACTCACTCTGACACCAGTCTCAACCGAACTTCACCCCACAGCATGAGAACTGCCAATGGCTTTTTTATCTTAGTGATGCAAAGTCACATTTGGCAAACATCCAAAAGTCAAAATCAAGAAACAAAGGACCACCATACAGTTTACTAAAAAGGTCAATCCCAAGGCACCCATGACATAAAACCTAGAGTCTAATTTTGTGGTTTGAGCTGTGATGCTTCTCAGTCTTTTGTCATGTATAAGTGTATTAGCTTCTGAGTGTGACTTGAACAGGACAGACCATCTTCTTCAGGATCAGCTTGCTCGGTTTTCCACATATCCTGTGAGCAGTCCAATGAGTTGCCTCTGGAGCAGTGGGCTCTAAGGCAGCCGGCCTTAGGTGACTGTGATGAATCCAAGCCGCAATGTCTTGCACTTTTACTGCTTCCTGCTTACCTCCCCCAACCTCACAGAAGGGGGGATACAGATGGCTGCTTTAGTTTTCTCCTGTTCCCACGTCCTCTGCCCTGCTTCATGTCCCCCCTCTGATGATATGACCTCAACTGCCATTAGGGAAATGGGGTGACGACTGCTCTAACTGCTTCACACTGGTAGGGGGCGCTATCAGAGTGTTGCAGTTTAGGGTCTCAGGGGATGGATAATCTAGAGGACCATGGAAGAAGAAATTCTTTTGTCTTTTTGGGCTGTGGTGGTATGACAATTATTTATCTGTTAGTGTGGGCATCCTCTCTGTCTTTTGATCTATACTACCACGTTCAGACACAGAAAGACTAGGAATTTAATGGGGTGCTGGCAAACTTGGCAGATGGCTGTTTTCCATCTGAGTGTCCTTTTAGTTCTCTCCCTGTTAAAATTGTCCCAGATCATCCCCTGGGCTACCTGGAAACCGTTTCATGCATGGTCATAAACGGGGTGCACCTACTGGATTAATCCATGTTTCCCAGGTGATGAAGAGCTGACACCTGGTTACAACTGCCAGACATAGATGTGATATATTTGTGGTGGGGTGTCAGTGAGCTGGTACCTAGTTACAACTGCCAGATGCATGTGATTCATCTGTGGTGGGGAGTCAGTGAGCCATGAGACCAGCACCCTGATGACCACAGGCTCGATTGTGCTGTGGTAAATGCAGCATGTATTGCTGCCCGTCTGTGACTTTCTTTTGCTGCCAAAAGGAAGTGTATGAAGTCTATCTGTGTTCAGTTCTCCTAGGACAATGGCCAGTAAGGGAATGAAACTCAGGATGTCCAGCATCTGCAGCTCTATCAGCTAAAGATTGTTAAGGAGTGCTTAATTGGTCTGATCATTATTTCAAAACTTTTTAGGGTGCTCAGGTGAAAGAATACACAGTTGTTTCCATCAAAGCAATGTATATAAAATTACACATTGGCCTGAACTCTGATCTTCAGCAATCTTTATTGTCTTTTCATACAGAACCCAAAACAAAGTCATTTGACAATATTTTTTTCAATATACCAATGATTTAGTATCCCATATTATTTTATTTTACAGTACTGGAGATACACGGCATTCTACTTCTGAGCTACACCCCCAGCACTATTTTTTTATTCTTTGTTTTGAAACAGGGTCTCACTAAGTTGCAGAGGGCCTCATTAAGTTGCTGAGGCTGGGCGTGCAACTGCAATTCCTACTGTCTCAGCCTCCCAAGTACTGGGATTACAAGCTTATGCCACCACACCTGGCTCAAATGTCATTTTAGATCCTAAGAAGTCAAGAACATATAAAGTATTAATTACATTTTACATTTAATTTAATAACTAAATTATCTATTACCCCTGAAAATTAAGATATCAGATAAGCATTATTAGTAACTTAAAACATTTTTCCTGCCACAGAAAAAAACTTTAAAAGCAATGAATATTGTATTTGGAAGCATCTTACAGAAGTAAATATAATCTTGGTTGACTATTAACCTAGGGAAAAGGGCATGTGTTAATAATTTTAACACATTTTTACTTTAATTGCATGAACAAATCTTTTATTTACTCAGTTGTTAGATTTATTTAAGTCATGTGAACTCAGAGGCATTTGATTTTATGCTTTTTTAAAATTTTATGATCACTCATTTATTAATATGCCAAATTTGCGGTACCTTGTGGAGAATATATAAACACATGCACACATAAAACAACAAACAATATTAACAGGTAGGAGACAAGATAGTTATAGATACTAAACAGAGAATTAGCCCGTTAGTAGCTGCTGAGTAAAGACAGCAGATGAAAAAATAAAAAAGATAGAGCCCCCAGAAAGCCCCTAGATAGACAAAAGAAAAAAAAAATCAGTGACAAAACCAAAATAAAATAATATATGTGTACAAACCCAAGGGAATTTGTAAAATTCTATGAGCTAAAAAAAAAATGAAATAGCCATATTTTCTGTAATAAAAAGCTATATCTTGCTATAAATTTGTATACTTGCTTGCGTAAGAAGACTCGTTTTTTTTCCTTCTTCTTCCTAGAATCTTAGATTAGCATTTAGCATGTAAGAGAACAAATTGCATTAGAAAATAAAATTACCAGCCGGACGTGGTGGCGCATGCTTGTAATCCCAGCATTCGGGAGGCTGAGACCGGAGGATCTGGGTTCGAGGCCAGCCTCAGCTATCTAGTGAGACACTCTGCAACTTAATGAGACTCGGTTTCAAAATAAAGAATAAAAAATAGGGCTGGGGGTATAGCTCGGAGGTAGAATGCCCCTGAGTTCAATCCCCAGTACCGGGGAAAAAAAAAAGAAAGAAAAGAAAATAGAATTACCCTACAGGCTTTTACAAGAAACATTTAAACTTAGGCAGCTTTTGTGAGCTTGATCAGCAGCACCAGAGGCCTAAGTGTGAGATATTATCAGTCACCCATGGAAGGGGCCACTTGCCCCTTCCAGAGGCAGTAGCAGACACTTCCCTTCTCATGCATATTAAATTTGGGATGGTGTGAGGAACTCTCCTTTATTCTCCTTCCTGCCACACCATGTGGGGTAGAGGCTTAAACCCACTCTCATAGCCAGAAATTGACCAATGGGAGCTCCCCCAAATTTTAGAGTCCAGGTGAACCAGGCAGCTCAGTTCTGACTAGTTCTCTATGCTTAATGTGGCAGAAGCCCCAGAGGAAAGCTTGTTGTTGTTGTTCATCTCACAAGCTGCCCTCCCCTGGAAGCTTGGGGCAGGACCTTTGGGTTTTTTCATGACAATGAAGACGTGCTGAAATTTCAGTTTAGATTTAAAGAGTGTTTCCTATGGAATGCAGAGGTAATAAAATAAATTACTCAAATGCAAGATAGTTTACACAACCAGCAAGGGGCAAAAGGTAGAGAGAGCACCATTGCCATGGAAATTTGATAAGGTGACTATCTTCTGAAACCCCACAGGCCAAGTAGCATCTGGAGTTCCCCTTTAGAACTCCCCACTGCCTCTTTGAGAAGCAGAAGTGGTGCTGCCCACCCCACTCCCCTGTTCTCCCTGTTTTTTTTTTTGTTTTTTTTTTTTTTTTTTTGCAGTACTGGGGATTGAACTCAGGGGCATTCTACCTCCGAGCTACACCCCCAGCCCTATTTTTTATTCTTTATTTTGAAACCGAGTCTCACTAAGTTGCGGAGTGCCTCACTAGGTAGCTGAGGCTGGTCTTGAACCCGGATCCTCCGGTCTCAGCCTCCCAAATGCTGGGATTACAAGCGTGTGCCACCACGCCCGGCTCTCCCTGTTTTTATAATAGCAAAAACAAAAGAGCTTGAACAGGTACAATACTCCTCCCCTACATCACCTCCACGATATTCTGGGGAGGGACCCATGCACATCTCTGAAACAGTAACAATACCCAACTCAGATCAATGTATTTGTTAAAGATTTACATGCCATGTGAACTAAGAAGTTATTTGGGCCGGATGTGGTGGTGCACGCTTGTAATCCCAGCATTTGGGAGGCTGAGACACTCGATCCCCAGAGGCTAGCCCACACCCCAACAATCAGTCCCGACAACCTAGGTCGAGGCCTATCTTCTTTCAAAATGTTACAAAAGTTCCACCAAATGGTTAATAGCTTGGACCCTGGATTGGGGAGTGATTGCTGGTTATGCCTGAATCCCAGACCCCCCTATTATGTAGGAATAGTAGCAAATCAGTCTGTTGTTGTAAAATCAGATGAGGACACTTGTGACTGGAACCTACCCCGGCTAACAATAGGAGACCTCCAGGGGCGCGGGCCATGCCTCCTATCATCTTCTTACGCCCTTCAGGCATCCCCCTACAAGTCTGTCTGCTCCAAAACAATAAGGGCAAATTTCTCCTCTTCCAAAAGAGTATATTATGCCAGTCCTCCAGGAACCTGGCTGGGCTGTACTGAGGGGCTTACTAAATGTCTGCCTTCAGACCTCCTGCAAGCCACACCGACCCTCTGCGTGCTTGTCCACGTCCTTCCTCAGGTCTACCTCTATAGTGGAGAGGAAGGGAGAAAACATTTGGGGGTAGAATTTAGATCCAGAGTTAAGAGAGCGGCGCCAGTCCTCGTACCCCTGCTTGTAGGCGCCGGAATAGCGGGGTCAGCAGCCATAGGCACAGCTGCTCTAATAGTGGGGAATCAAAACTTTGAAAAACTGAGTGCCCAGATAGATGCAGACCTAGAGCACTTAAAAAACTCCATGTCTCACCTGCAGGAGCAGGTAAACTCTCTTGCAGAGGTAGTATTACAAAACAGAAGAGGATTGGACCTCCTGTTCATAAAACAGAGGGGGTTATGCATGGCCTTAGGAGAAACCTGCTGCTTCTATGCAAACAAATCCAGTGTTATCAGGAAGAGCCTAGCCCTAGTAAGAAATAGCCTCAAAGACAGAGAAAAGAAACAACAGGATTCTGAAAATCGGTATCAGTCCTTGTTCTCTTGGTCCCCATGGCTCACAACCCTGGTCAGCGCGGCGGCTGGACTATTGTTGCTCCTGGCCCTCCTCCTAACTGTAGGACCATGCATCTTTTTTTTTTTTTTTTTTTTTTTTTTTTTTTTTTTTTTTCTTTTTTTTTGCGGTATTGGAGATGGAACCCAGGGGCATTTTACCTCCGAGCTACACCCCCAGCCCTATTTTTTATTCTTTATTTTGAAACAGAGTCTCACTAAGTTGCGGAGGGCCTCACTAGGTAGCTGAGGCTGGCCGTGAACCCGGATCCTCCAGTCTCAGCCTCCCAAATGCTGGGATTACAAGCGTGTGCCACCACGCCCGGCTAGGACCATGCATCTTTAAGTCTCTCGCCTCCCTGGTGGTAAAGAAAACCCAGGACTTAAAGATCCTCCTATTGCGGACGACAGGGTATGATAATCTACCCCCAGAGGAGGAGGACAATGAGGATGGTGAGTCAAGGGTTTGACTCTCAGCTGAGACTAGTGGGAAATGTTATGGGGGGGTTCGGTGGGTTAGCATAAGTGAGGCCATCTTATGAGAGCAGCCATGTAATGTTCTAGGTGGAAAATTACCACCCCACCTGTAAATGACTAAGCCTGTAAACAAAAGACTAGCTAGGTCACCATGCCCCTCTTGAACTCCTGCCCAAACCCGTATCCTGGAATCGTTTGTTTCAAATCTATGAACGGCAAAGGGGGACTTTCCACTGCCAATCAATGTAAAGATCACAAATCCACCCCCCTTTTGTGTATATAATATCCATAATCACGAGGTTCGGGGTCTCTGCCGGTCCCACTATTGTTTGGGTATGGTGGAGCCCAGATTCGAATCTGAAATAAATTTTGTTCGCAACTCCCCGCTGGTCCTTTCGTGAGTTACTCGCTAACACCTAACATGTGTGAAGCCCTGGACTTGATCTTCAGTACTGCTGAAACAAACAAACAAACGGCTTGAGCCAGCACAGCTTGAGATAAAGGAGAGATAGAAAGTGTAAGGTTTTCCCCCACGATCCAGGTCCAAACCCGACACCAGAGGAAAAAGGCGCATGAAATACAAGCAAGAAAAGAAGAGCTTTATTTGGCTGAGTGGGAGAGCTTATATACCGTCAGGGTGGGTTGTTCTAGCTGTCCCGTGTCAGCTGTCCCGTGGGCAGCTCTAGCTGCCCGTGTCAGCTCGGGATTGGAGGGTGCTGGAGGGGAGGGGGTGTCCTTTTGAGGGTGACCTAGTAACGGACCTAGTAAGGGACACAATGGCTCAGGGTGCGTGGTTCAGGGGAAATAAAACCTATGTTCAGGCTGAGAGCACCTCATTCAGGAGAAACGGAAACTTAGAGCTTACAAGGAACTGAAACTTGACTGAACTTCTGACCGAAACTGGGGACCATCTCCTAACAAAGAGCCAAAGTTTCAAGTAGCAAGAAGGGAAGAAAGAGATTGATTACAGAGAAGTAATGCTGGGCAGGCCACAGCCTGGGTCAGCCACAGGAACCTGAAGGAAATATTTATAGCTGCAGTGCATTTTCAGAAATATCTCTTCCTCCTCTTCTTCCTCTTCCTCCTCCTCCTTCTTTTCCTTCTTACTGGGGATTGAATCCAGAGATATTCTACCTCCACTCTCAGCCCTTTTTATTTTTCATTGTGAAATACGGCCTCACTATGTTGCTGAAAATCTCTCTATGTTGCTGAGACTGGCCTCAAGCCTGTCATCATCCTGTCTCAGCCTGCTAAGCACTGGGATTACAAGTGTGCTCCACCACACCCAGCAGAAATGTCTCCTTCCATAGCAGGAGGTGGATGAGAGGCTGATTGAGGACTCTCCACTCATCCAGGGCAGAAACAGTGGTCAATGTAGAGTCAGGAAAATCAGAGTCCCAAGTGGATCCAAGCAGGTCAGAGGACAGTGAGCTGGAACCAGATACCAAATTAGAGCTGTGCTCTGGCTGTGGGCTATGGAACTGGTGAGAACATCCACTGGCTTGGTTTCTCAGCCAACAGAGCTGCTCTGAGCATCCAGGAAAACTCAAGGGAAGGCATAAGTGCCGGGGCGGGGGGGGGGGGGGGGGGCGTCTCCCTAGGGTAATAGCTGTCAAGAGCCACAGACAGATGTTCCAAAAAGCTCTTTACAAATGGAATCACAATTGCCTAGGGACATCAGAGGAGAGGATTAGTAATTCTTTGCTTCTAGGAGCAAAGATCAAGTCTGTGAAATGACCCTCATAGCCCATTAAATAGCCCCAAGCCATTTGTTAAAAAATTAGGTGAGTCAGGAGATCTTTGAGGATAAGAAAATGGATATAATAGTTTCAAAGAGGCTGTGGCCAGATCAAAACCAGAGACATAAATAAGCTCTCCAGTTCCATCCTCAGCTCATTCTTGTCTTTCTCTCACCATGGCATTCTCATCCATGGCCATGCCTTTATTATTATTTTTATTTATTTTTTTATTCTGACCATTGAACACACGGCGTTCTCTCTCCAAGCTACACCTCCAGCCCTTTTTACTTTTTATTTTGAAACGGGAACTCTGTAAGTTGTTGAGGGTCTCACTAAGTTGCTGAGGCTGGCCTGGAATCTATGATCTTCTAGTCTCAGCCTCACAGATACTAGTATTACAGGCTTACACTACCATGCTCAGCTATTGCCATACTTTTAAACACTACTGCCTTACTTTAGCTCTCTCCAGTGCTGCTGCTTCCTTCTACCCTCCCGCACCCCATACGGCACCCTTCTCACTTTCCTCAGTTCTGAAGTTAAATAAATTTTCTTGAATGTTCAACCTCACTTATAATTGCAAACATGCAAATTAAGATAAAAAGTCATTTTAGCCGGGCGTGGTGGCGCATGCTTGTAATCCCAGCATTCGGGAGGCTGAGACCAGAGGATCCGGGTTCGCGACCAGTCTCAGCTACCTAGTGAGGCACTCCGCAACTTAGTGAGACCCGGTTTCAAAATAAAGAATACAAAATAGGGCTGGGGGTATAGCTTGGAAGTAGAATGCCCCTGAGTTCAATCCCCAGTACCGAAAAAAAAAAAAAAATTTTGTCTCATAATTGTTTAAATAAATGTCAAAAAATAAACATAGAAATTTAAGTTGCAACATTGCTTGTAATCTCTCACACACACATACACACAGACCCCCAAACATGAACCAACCTAAATGCTCATTAATAGGGAAATAGTTAAGTCATAGTTAAGTCATAGCATGCTGGAATAATGCGAAATCATGATTAAAAAAAAAAAAAAAGGAAGACATTGTTCAGAAAAAAATAAGTAGTTAGGCAAGGTGTTATATGCCTATAATCCTAGGACTTGGGAGGCTGAGGCAAGAGGATCACAGGTCCAAGGCCAACCTCAGCAATTTAGCAAAACCCTTAGCAATTTAATGAGAATCTCTTTTAAAATAAAAAATTAAAAAGAACTAGAAGTAACTGAGAAGTAGAAAGCCCCCTGGATTCACTCCTTAATCCAAAAAGGGAAGGAATCACTTGAGACAGCATTAAAATTTTTGAGAATTCTATTTCTGTGCTTTCCTTCCTAATGAGAAGGCATCATTCTGTAGCTACACTGGAAAAAAACATGGACTTTGACATTCTGCCAGGATCCCAAATCCTGACTCTTGCCTCCTCTCTTTTTTTAAAAATATTACCTTAAGCAATTTATTAACCTGTGGATTTCAGTTACAAGTGTGTATAATGGGGGAAAAACAATTCTTTTTTCATAGAGTGGTAAAGACTAGGTAAAGATGTACATAAAAGGCCCAACATGATGCCTAGTACAAAATAGGCGCTTGATTAATCTTTGGCCAGGCACGGTGGCCAACACCTGTAATCCCACTACTTGGGAGGCTGAGACAGGTGAATCACAAGGTTTGAGACCAGCCTCAGCAACTTAGTGAGACCTTGTTTCATTTTTTTAAAAAGAGGAGGGGAGTGCTGAGTGTATAGCTCAGTGATAGAATATCCCTGGGTTTAGTCCTCAGAACAGAAAAAAAAATGAAAAATGAAATAAAAGTAAAGTAAAAATAAAAAAAACTTTATCATTTCTGTTAAGTGTTTGGATTTTCCTCTACCTATTTATAAATACCAGGCATGCACTACTGGGGATTGAACTCAGATAAGTTCTACACCTGAGCTATGCTCTCAGTCCTATTTTATTATTTTATTTATGTATTTATGTATGTATGTATTTATTTATTTATTTATTGCAGTACTGGGGATTGACCTCAGGGACATTCTATCTCCGAGCTACACTCCCAGCCCTATTTTTTTTTTTTATTCTTTATTTTGAAACAGGGTCTCACTAAATTTCGGAGTGCTTCTCTAAGTAGCTGAGGCTGGCCTCGAACCCAGATCCTCTGGTCTCAGCCTCCCAAATGCTGGGATTACAAGTATGCGCCATCATGCCTGGCTTTTATTATTTTATTTTGAAACAGCATCTCACTAAGTTAACCTGTGATCCTCCTGCCTTAGCCTCCCAAGTACTGGGATTATAGGTATGCAACACCACAATCAGCTAGGCTTATTTTAATATCAGTAAAAATTTAAATCTGATGACTGTTAGATAAAAGACATCTCCATGTTGGTCACCACAATATTTGCCTCCATTCTACTCCAGAGAAGCCTTTCCTTCCCAACTGCAGCACTGTGGGCCTCCTGGGAGGGCTCACTTCATCTCCCACCAGACCTATACACTACAGGGAATTTGGCGGCACTGCCAGCTCTGCCTCAAGCGTTCCCCCAGCATTCTCCCAAACATGTCTCCAGGCATTGCCAAATGTCCCTGGATGGCGAAATCTCCTCCAGTGAAGAATCACAGCTCTCACAAGGATTTTCTAGGGACTGTTGGGAGGATAGGAAAGAGATCTGTAAATAAGGACTGTGTAATGGGAGGGAGATCATGGGGATGGTTTTCTACAATCACAATGTAGAGCTGTTTTTCATTTAAGCCAAATGTTTACTGGATGCAAAGGGATAAACTAGATGGAGGTCTAGGTCATCACAGAGAGTAAAAGTTTAGATAAGACAACTCTTTTTTAGAAAGTTTATCTAAAGATCACCTATCAGCAAAACTAACCTAAACACTGGAAGATAGCCAGTATTCTAGGAAGGAGATTTGGGCAGTTTGCATCATCTGAGTGAAACCCAGGAAATAATTAGATACAGATAAGTTACATAATGAATGGTATGAAGGACATTTTCTAAGCTTTTAGGAGCTTGAGTGAGCAACAAATTCCATGTGGCCTTGCCATCCTCCTGACACACAGAATAATGTAAGGATGGGTGAGAGGCTCCCTCACTCCTGGACTCTGCCTCAGCCTTACTCTAGGAATTCTCCTGCTCAGCATTGAGATTTAGACTCCTCTAGGGTGGGGTGGAAGTTAGCAGCTGTTGTTTAAACATCCTCAGTGTGCTGTTCTGAAGTTTAGAAAGCAAAGAGAAATCTCCAATTAAGGCCACAGGGACTTCTCAGGATGTTGCTGAACAGGGGCTCTCTGAGAGTAGGTTCTGCAAGCATTGGCCTTGGTCACTGTCACCCAAGAGAATCACAGGCAGTTAGCCCTTGAGATACTATGTCTTCTTTTTAAAAATAACTCCAGAAAGTTGTGGGTTTTTTTCTTTGTGGTACTGAGGATAAAACCCAGGGGCATTTTAACCTCCAAGCTACACCTCCAACCCAATTTTATTCTTTTGTTTTGAAACAAGGTGTCACTAAGTTGCAAAGGACCTCACTAAGTTGCTGAGGCTGGCTGTGAACCTGTCATCTTCCTGTCTTAGCCTATAATCTGTAATGCCAGTCCTGGGGAGGCTGAGAAAGGACAGTCATAGGTTGGAGGCCAGACTCAGCAAGTTAGCAAGATCCTCTTTCAAAATAATTTTTTCTTAGAAAGGGCTGAGGGGCCTGATGTGGTTATCCCCACCTGTAATCCCAGTACTTGGGAGCCTGAGACAGGAGGATCTCAGGTTTAAGGCCAGCCTCAGCAATTTAGTTGTAGGGCGCTGACAGCCCCCTCCCTTCCCGAAACAGGACAGGCCCCTCCCTTCCGGTAACAGGGCTCCACCGATCCCCATGCCTTCTCTGTGTTACCTTTCCCGAGCAGGCGAAAAGTTTCCCCGCTTCTGTACACCTCTATATAAGGCTGAATGAACCCAGGTTCTAGGTTCCATGGCCACGACACCTCTATACTTAGACAGAACCCTAATTCAGGTTAGACTCAACTCTGACCCAGAATAGTAATAAAATCTCCTTCTTGTTTATTACAGTACTCTGTGTGACGTGTACGTTCTTTGGGGGGGCACCCCGGATTTGTGCTTAACATAGTAAGACCCAGCTTCCCAAAAGAAGGGGAGTATAGCTTGGAGGTAGAATGCCCCTGGATTCAATAGAAAAAAAGAAAAAAGAAAGAAAGTAGAATTTTTTTAGAGTCCAAGAGAGTTTATACAAGTGGTAAAATAACCTTGAAATAAAAAAAGATTTTTTCATTCATTTCTTGCTCAATAGTAGTGAGTAACCATTATATTCTAGGCACCATACAGGATACTAGGGGAGAGGAGGAATCGAATAGATATAGAAGGGGAAATTTCCTAAGAAAAATTTCAGAGAGCTTTGAGCAAGAAGGCTTCACCCTTTCTCAGGGACTAGTTTAGAAATGATAGTGCAGATCTCTTCTCTAGGAGGGCTTTTTGTAATCCCTTGTGGTAAGTGGAAGCATTTTCATTCCATTAAAAAATGGCTACTGGAAGCCAAATACTAAGCCATTTATTGAACATAAAAAATATTAAAGAAGATTGTCACTTTCTCTACTACATACATCCCCTTAATGATCTCTTCTGAAGTCACTGAACACCACCATCTGCATTTTTTTAACCCCTGAACTACACCCTTGCCGTTTTTTTTTTTTTTTTTTTTTTAAAAACAGGGTCTCACTAAGTTGCTGAGATTGGTCTTGAACCTGCAATCCTCCTGTCCCAGCCTCACAAGAACTGGGATTACAGACATGTGTCATCATGCATGCCCAGCTTTTAAAAATTTTGAAACAGTGTCTAGAGCCAGGCGTGGTGGTGCACACTTGTAATCCCAGCATTTGGGAGACTGAGACCAGAGGATCCGGGTTCGCGGCCAGCCTCAGCTACCTAGTGAGGCACTCTGCAACTCAGTGAGACCGGTTTCAAAATAAAGAATAAAAAAATAGGACTGGGGGTATAGCTCGGAGGTAGAATGTCCCTGAGTTCAATCCCCAGTACCACAAAAAAAAAGAAAGAAAGAAAGAAAGAAAAACGAAACAGTTTCTCACTAAATTGCTGAGTCTGTCCTCAAACCTGTGGTCCTCCTGTCTCAGCCTCTCAAGGACTGGGATTGCAGGTGGGCACCATTGAAATGGATGCTTTCTTTTCTAGGATTCTTGTCTATGATGTAAGAAGAATGATACTCACAGACAACAGAAAGACTAGTGGAGAATTTATTGTAAAGAGAACAGAGATAGGGAAAAAGAGGCAGATCACCCTGGCAGGCAGTGGGGACCCTGGAGTCCAGCAGTCACCCACCTTCTGGACTCTACTTGGGAGTGGCCCAAGCCATGCACTGTCAATTGCAAACTGCTTTCTCCCAAAGTCCATGCAATCTGCCAAAGAGAGGTCCAGGCCACTCCCAGGGGCCTCAGTCAGCCTTGATGCCCAGCGGATGTCTTCTGGTCACGACCTGAGAGTTGTCCCAGACAAGTGCCCTCAATTACACATCGCTTTCTCTCAAAGCCAAGGTGACCTGAGAGAGGAAAGCTCACCAAACAGAGGGGCTCCCAAGTGGGAAAAACCAACTGGAGTGGCTGGTCTCAGGGTTTCCATACTTCTGAGTCTTCTTTTCCAGTGGGGTCTCAGAGGCAGTTTCCCGGAATTTGCATAGTGCATTTGCATAGTGTCCTTTGAGTCTCCTCTCAGTTGGTGTTCCAGATGCAGATGCTGTTTCCTGGACTCTCCAAGAAATCTCTTGGTGAGGTAGGATAGAAAAAATAAAATATAAGGTAGAAAGGAGATGAATTGGGAAGGAAAGGGAAAATATAAATTTAAAGTCTAGAAACCTCATAATTGTTAGCTTCACCTTATAGAGCCTGATTTTTCCATAGACAAAGCCCTAAATGGGCCACACTTTTAATTGTCATAGCAGACCTAGCCTGTCCTTTTCTTAGACAAAGGTCTTCATACACTTTTAATAATAATAGCCCATCTGGCCTGTCCTTTTCTTGGGTCCCTAAAGGCCTGGCCTACACTTTTAATCATAATGGCCCAGTTTCACACCTGAAATTCCTGAGGAAGTCTCACATTTGGCAAGCCCCACACTCAGCTTCACACCTCAACTTCCTGGGAGAAAAAAAATCTCACCTTTTGTCAAAACCAGCACCTACCAAAGAAATGGCAAGAACCTAAAACTTCAGAGGAAAGAGACTTGATTCCATTCCCTCCAGGTGCCCTAGCCACCCCCGCCCCCCTCTGGGTCCCGTATAAGAAAAGGATTGCAAAGATCCCAAGGGCCTCTCACGCTCTCCAGGTGGCCAGTGTTCTCCCTTGAATGAATATCCCCACTTTTCCTAAATAAACCTGTCTTTGTCTCTGACTGGCACATGCTGAAATTTTTATCTGCCACAGAAGCCAAGAACCTCACAGAAATTATCATATTTTCCTATGACACTGATTGTTTATCAGCAGGAACAACTGGAGTTTTGTGATCCTCTGGTCACTCTCAGGAGGCATGTAATCTCATTATCATTTGACATTTGAGAGGTCTGGTCTCTCTAGGAGTTTTGAAAGTTACTTAGCATCTACTGCCTCTGTCGT
This sequence comes from Graphiurus murinus, assembly GCA_004027655.1. NCBI lineage: Eukaryota > Metazoa > Chordata > Mammalia > Rodentia > Gliridae > Graphiurus > Graphiurus murinus. The sequence continues at coordinate 32,510 of PVLC010006448.1, forward strand.
GGGACAACAACACGGTGTCTCTCGTGGGATCTTGGCCTCTGTGATAAAAATAATTTTAACACGTGCCAGTCAGGAACAAAAGGCAGGAATTTATTTAGGAAAGTAAGGGACTTGAGGAGATCTTCCGGGCCAAGAGAGCAAGAGAGCTCTTTGCAGCCTTTTCAATCCTTATATAGAACTCCCAAGAAGGGGTGGGCACAGAAGAAGTCTGGACCTCCTCTTTCTCAGGTTTCAAAGATCACTGGCAGAGGTCTGACCTTTGTCCTCCTGGACCTCAGGAGTCTCAGGTGGGGCAGGGATCCAGGGGATTAAGGCTCACTAAGACTTCTGCCTAAAACCTGACACACCAGATAAGGTGGAGTCAGATTATGAACTCTGCAGATTTTATTTAATTTAATTAATTTATTTATTTATTTATTTATTTTGTGTGTGTGGTACTGGGGATTGAACTCAGGGGCATTCTACCTCCGAGCTATATCCCCAGCCCCATTTTTTTTTTTTTTTTTTTTTTTAGTCTTTATTTTGAAACAGGGTCTCACTAAGTTGCAGAGTGCCTCACTAGGTAGCTGAGGCTGGCCGCGAACCCAGATCCTCTGGTCTCAGCCTCCCAAATGCTAGGATTATAAGTGTGCACCACCACACCCGGCTTTAAAATCTACAGATTTTAAAACTATATTTTTCCTTTCCTTCTCAATATCTCCTTTCTGCCTAAATTTTATTCCTTCTGTTCTACTTCATCACCTCTCAGGAAATGAAGTTTTTCCACCTTGACCTTCTGGCCCTATCTGCCTACTTCTTTCTATCTTCTCACCAGTACACCCGGCTTCACCTGAATTCTTTTTTTTTTTTTTTTCTTTTTTTTGTGGTACTGGGAATTAAACTCGGGGGCATTCTACCTCTGAGCTATACCCTCAGTCCTATTTTTTATTCTTTATTTTGAAACTGGGTCTCACTAAGTTGCGGAGTGCCTCACTAGGTAGCTGAGGCTGGCCTCGAACCCAGATCCTCTGGTCTCAGCCTCCCAAATGCTGGGATTACAAGGCGCGCCACCACGCCCGGCTTCACCTGAATTCTTAATGGAGATCTTGCTCACCTCCTGCAGCCCACTCCTCCCTCAGGTTTCCCCACCTCAATCAAAGCTAACCCCACCATTCTTTATCTCTGGCTGGAAATGCTTGTACTCATTGTTCCCTCCTTCTTCTAACAACATTTCTCCATTATCAGCAAAGTGGGTTATCATTACATTTAACATAAAGAATCCATCCACCACACTGAAGTCACTTTTATTACATCTTTGCATGGTTATCATGGCCTCCTATCTGGTCTTCCACCTTCTCGTGCAATTTATTTGCAACACAACATCCAGAGAGATATCTTTAAAATACAAATTGGATCAAAGACAATTTTACTCCTTGTAATTTTTCCCAAGAATTAAAGTCAGAATACCACAGTCATACATGCATATCCATATTTATAGCAGCTAAATTCATAGTAGCCAAATTATAGAACAAACCCAGGTGTCTGTCAACAGATGAAAGGATAAAGAAAATGTGGTATATACACACGATGGAGTTTTATTCAGTCATAAACAAGAACAAAACTATGTCATTTGCAGGAAATTAGAACTGGAGAATATGATACTAAATGAAATCAGTCAATTTCAGAAAGTCAAAGTGATGTAGGATAGAAGAAATAAGTAGGTAGAAAGGAGACAAATGGGAAGGGAAAAAAAATATCACTTTAATATAAAAAACCTGGAACTGAGCGCCTCAGCCTCTACTCCACAAACCGGTTCTCTTTCTCAGAGCTTACTCTCCCAAATTCCTGGGAAATCTATATAATTGCTCTGTGCATTGATGATGATAACTTAGGACACTCTCCAACTTATCTGTCAATCAGCTAACGAGTACCCCTATCAACTAACAAGGACCCTAAGGTTGACCAGATCACCAGGAAATGTCTCAGGACTACCAGACTGAGATCATCCACCCTAGAGCTGACCAGATCACTCGACCACCATAAACCGCCTAGGGGACTACCGGACTGAGATCATCCTCACTCACCTCCTCTAGCCGACCCCTCACAAAAGTCCCCTATAAGAAGACAGCCCTGAACTCCCCAAGATGCCTTCCTCATCTTGAGGTGGCCCGTATTCTCTCTTGAAAGTCCTGCAAGGGCTTTTTGCCCTTTTATGAAAGCAGGGGGGAATGGAATTTCCCCACAAAAATGGCCATCCTCCCAAAAGTGATCTACAGATTCAATCCAATACCCATGAAATTACCAAGGTCACTCCTCACAGACATAGAAAAATCAGTCCTTAAATTCATTTGGAACAACAAAAAGCCCAGGATAGCCTAAGTAGTTTTTAGCAACAAGAACCATGCAGGAGGTATCACAATACCTGACTTCAAACTCTACTACAAAGCCACAGTAATAAAAAACAGCATGGTATTGGCACAAAAACAGACACATAGACCAATGGAGCAGAATAAAAGATTCAGAAACAGACCCACGTGCTTACAACATTTGATTTTTGACAAAGGAGCCAAAAACATACACTGGGAAAAAAATAGCCTCTTTAACAAATGGTGTTGGCAAAACTGGTTAGCCATATGCAGGAAAATGGAAATAAACCCCACTTTCTCACCCTGCACAAGAGTCAACTCAAGGTGAATCAAAGATGAATGGGAATGAACCTCCCATATGATCCAGCAATACCACCTCTGGGTATCTATCCAAAAGAATGGAAACCAAACTATCAGACTGACGCAGGTGTATCTATGCTTATAGCTGCACAATTCACAATTGCCAAACTATGGAAACAGCCAAGATGTCCATCAACAGATGAATGGATTACAAAACTATGGGATATGTACACAATGGAATTTTACTCAGCCATAAAGAAGAACAAAATCATGTTATTTGCAGGGAAATGGATGGAACTGGAAAACATTATGTTAGGTGAGATTAGTCAGTCACAAAGGGTAAAAAAGCCTATGTTCTCCCTAATATGCGGATGCTAGGGAGAAGATGGGGCATAAGAGGGACTCCAGATGAAAAAGGAGAAACCCTAGATAAGCAAAGAAGTTGACTTAACTGAAGGTGATGGATAGGGGGTGGGGGTGGGGGATACCCTAATGCACATGATGTACTTTCACAAATATATCAAAGTCAATCACTATCTGACCTTGAGAAGGAGGGAGGGATAGGGAGTGGGGAGGGAATTGGAGAAGGGGTTAAATGAAAAATGTATGCATATATTTCTTTATCAGCTTGTACCTAACAAAGATGTATGATTACAATGCACCAATTAATAAAATTTTTTTAAAAGTAGTGCTTTCTCCTCAATTAGGATTTCTAAAAATGCCAGCTGTGTTCAGCCAAGAAATACCTTTAGAAGAGTCCATTTCAAACTACATATATTAGGCAATTCTGCAACATGTCCCCAAGAAGATCTCCAAAACCAGTCAGGTACGGTGGTACACACCTGTAAGCCCAGTGTTTAGGAGGTTGAAACAGGAGGATAACAGATTTAAGGACAGCCTCAGCAATTTAGCAAGACCCTCAGCAATGTAGCAAGACCTGGTTAAAAATAAAAATAAAAAGGGCTGGGATTATAGCTCAAAGGTAGAATGACTCTGGGTTAATCCCTAGTACCAAAAAGAAAAAAGAAAAGAACTAGTCTCCGACTGGGGCCAAATGGACAGTTTGTGGGGCCAGAGGAAGAGAAACTAGCAGTGTACCTGGAGAAGGAGCCACACGAGGCTTGACCCTTGTGGTTGAGTCCCTCTCCTGAGCCCTTAACTAATCTTTGGCAAAAGTAGGGTAACTGGAGGATAAAAAATAACTTGAAGAAAACGGCAAAGAAGAAACAGGGACACTGACCCAGAACGGATGTGTGTGTTTTGGGGGAGAGGCTATCAAAAGTGCAGAGTGTGCTAAGTCAAATACAATGAGGTCTTAAGTAGTCCAGTAGGCTGAGCATGGGAGTACACATCTGTAATCCCAGTACTTGGGAGGCTAAGACAGCAGGATTGCAGTTTCCAGGCCAGCCTCAGCAATTTAGCAAGACCCTGTTTAAAAATTTAAAAAAAAATTTTTTTTTTTAAAGGTTGGAGGTGTAACTCAGAGGTAGAATCCCTCTGGGTTCAATTCCTTGTACCCCTCCCCACCAAAAAAAGAAAAAAAAAAAAGCCAGGTGCAGTGGCACACACCTGTAATCCCAATACTTGGGAGGCTGAAACAGGAAGATGGTAATAATTTAGCAAGACCTTTTTGAATATAAAAAAATTTTAAAAATAGGGCTGAGGGTATATCTCAGAGGTGGAGTGTCCTGGGTTCAGTCCCCTGTACCATAATTTAATTAAATAGTCCAGAAAATTTAGAGAAATGGGGTGAGGGCACATAGGTATGACAGAAACTTGCTTCTCTTTAATATCCATTTTCCTTTTTTGGTAATATGATTTTTAGCCCGGCACATGATACCCAGAATAGAAATTCCATTTTCCAGCCTCTCTTGCAACTGAGAGAGACCATGGGCTGATTTAAGGCCACTAAGAAGTAAGCTGAAGTATCATGTGCCAAAGTATAATTCTTGACCTTCTTCCCCTAAAATCTGCCTGCATGCTGTCCATCCCAGTCAACAACACCCCTGTAAGTCAGTTGTTTCAAACAACATGCCTGTGGGCTCTGTTTTCTTGCTTCCTCTCAAAGCTGGACTTGGCCCAGCAGGAAGTCCTGCCCAGCGCACCTTCCTTTCCTTAAAGGCCTTGGGGACTGCTCCTCCTCCTTCCCGACTCTGCTGCAGAACCAGCAGTACGTTCCCTCCCCTCCGCCACCATCGCCCCTCACCTCCCACTTCTACCCTTCCCTCTACGATCCATTCTCCACGGAAGTAATGACACTGTCAACTCAGACTGGATATAGAACTGACATTAGCGGTTCAGGCATGTGGCTCAGGTCCTTGAAAGCCACCTCCTCAAAACCACCCAATGGTTTTCCTTCCACTTGGAACAAGTTTAAGTCCCTGTTTGATCCATGTGACCTACACAATGTGCCTCCTGGCTACCTCCCCCCGGCTTCCTCCCTACCCACTCCTGCTGCTCTTGAACTTCATGACCCTGCATGCATACACATGCTGGAGCCAGGTGCCCTGGGTTTTAGAAGAGCTGTTTCTATACACCTTTGTCATTTTCCTAGTTGTGTCCTTACTAGTCATCAGAAGTCTCACCCTGAACCCTCAGGCCCTGTCTCCATTCTCTCTGCCAACCAGCTCTTAGAAGTGAGTGTGGAATAATAGAACTAACACTGAGCCAGGTGCATTGGTGCACGCTTTTAATCCCAGTATTTAGGAGGCTGAGACAAGAGGATTGCAGGCTCAAGGCTAGCCTCACTTAGGGAGACTCTGTTTCAAAATACAAAATTAAAAAGGGCTGGGGAGCATAGCTCAGAAGTAGAATGCCCCTGAGTTCAATCCCCAGCACCAAAAATAAAAATAAAATAAAAAGGGCTGAGGATGTAGCTCAAAAGTAGAGCACCCCTGGTTTCAATCACCAGTAACTCCCCCCCACACACACACACCAAAAGAAGAGCTAATATTTATTGAGTGTTTATTTTGTATCAGAGACATTTATATATATTATCTCTTTGATGTTTTACTAAGAATGTTATTATTTCCAACTATCAAAGGACAAAATTGCAACAATTTAGTTTAAATATCTTAATTGGATTTATGTACCATTCTAGAATTGGCAATATTTCATTCCATAAAATATTTAGAATGGAGGAGTTCAAGTCCAGAGAGAGGAAAACAGAAGTCTAATTCTTTAGAAGAATAAATCTTCTATTTCCTGGAAACTGCAATGAAAGTGGCAAGACTGAATAGAAAGAAAGCTTTGGGAAAAAAAACAAAGGGAAAGAAATTGTTTCTCTCTCAGTTTGAGTTCTCACCAGTTTCCACTGCTTAATCCACCTTATTTACTAAGCCCTAAGAGGACTACCCACTCCAGTTTGGCAATAAGATCAAAGTGTCTTTTAAATGCATTAAAACATCCTGGACACTAAACTATTTGACTAAGCTTTAAATCCAAATCAAACATTGATATAGGAAAATTATGTTCTGCAAAAGCAAATAGCTGTTTCAACATGATACCATCGAGTTACGAAAAAGAGTGGTAAGAAATTTATCTATTAAAGAAATTAGCTCCAAGTACTTTTTCCCATTGCAGAGTGATTTTGAATACACACACTTATCTCAGTTCTGCATGTTAGGAAAGGCTGTCCTCAAGACCACTTCTAAAACATGGCTCACCAGTTATTGGGTTGTCCCTGCTCCAGACCCTCCCTCCTGTTCTCACTTTACAGTTTGGTGTCTTGTTGAGAGCCATTAATGGAGACCAGCAGGTGGGAGGGGTCAGAAGTACCTGGAACCTTGTGCTGGCTTGTTCTTCCCAGGGGTCACTCTGAAAGCCCCTTCATGGCTGAGCACCTGCCAGTTCAGGCTCCCAGCTCCTTTAGCGCCTAGGGTCTGTCTCAGCACTGCTGCTGCAAAGCCATCCCTAGGAGCTTTTAGTTTATGATAATCCCATCTCTTCTCCCTGTCATCTTAGTCTTCTTTTTATTTGCTTGTCCACTTAACTAATTCCCTATATTGAATTCCTTCTATTTAAACACCCACTGTGATTTCTAACTGGACCCTGACTGATACAGAATACTGAAAAATTACTGATTTCATAGAACTGTTTGTAAGGACTTGATGATATAATTTAGATAAAGCACTTGAGCCAGGCATGTTGGTACATGCCTATAATCCAAATACTTGGGAGGCTGAGACAGGAAGATCATAGGTTTGAGACCAGCCTCAGCTCTTTATTTTATTTTATTAATTTTATTTTGGGGTATTGGAGATTAAACCAGGGGCATTCCACCCACAACTATATCCCCAACTCTTTGTTTTTTATTTTGAAACAGGGTCTTGTTAAGTTGCTGAGGGTCTTACTAAATTTGCTGAGGCTGTCCTTGAACCTGCATTTCTCCTGTTTCAGCTTCCCAAGTACTGGGATTACAGGTGTGCACCACCATGCCTGGCTTAGCCCCAACAACTTAGATAAAGCACTTGACAGTGCAGTGATGTGTCTGACATATAATTGGGATGAAGGAATAAAAATCAAAACTGATAAAATGCAGTTGAGAATGTAAGAGAGTTTTCCTTCATGAAGTAGTCTTAGAAGGATCGAGGTTGAAGTTTTGAATCATTGGTAGGAAATGTTTAGTGAGTAGACCTAAGAGCACATTTTCTGAGCAGAGGAGGGTGGCAGATATGGCTGTCTCTTTGATGGAGAAATCATCTATAAGGAAAAAAATAGACTACATGCACAAATACACACACACACACACACACACACACACACACACACACATTTAACCAGGCAATATAACAAAGTAATCATGAACACAACTGACTGGTATAGCCACTCCTCTGCTGTGTGACCATGGGCTAATTATTAATTTCTCTGTGCGTCAATGTTCTCATCTGTAAGATAGAGGTAATAATAATTCTGTAAAGGATTTTAGTGAAGTTGGGCCTGGTGGTGCACACTTGTAATCCCAGTACTTGGGAGGCTGAGACCAGAGGATCCAGGTTCGTGGCCAGCCTCAGCTACTTAGTGAGGCCCTCCACAACTTAGTGAGACCCTGTTTCAAAATAAAGAATAAAAAATAGAGCTGGAGGTGTAGCTCAGAGAATTCTCCTGGGTTCAATCCCCAGTACTGCAAAAAAAAAAAAAAAGATTTTAGTGAAAATTAAATTAGTTAATATAGTAAAATACTTAAAACAGTGCCTATCATATTAATAAGTATTACATTGTGCTTGCCATCCTAAATTTTTTCTTCTTTTTAATTTTAATTAAATTAATTTATTTATTTATTAATTTATTTATTTTGGCAGTACTGGTAATCAAACTTATTCTATCTCCGAACTGTACCTCCCAGCCCTATTTTATTTTTATCTGGAAACAAGATCTTGCTAGGTTGATGAGAGTCTCGTTACTTGCTGAGGCTATCCTCGAACCTTCAATCCTCCTGTCTCAGTCTCTCAAGTACTGGGATTACAGGTATGCACCACCACACCTGGCGCCATTCTTACTTTTATATGTAATATGGTAACTGTAAAGATTAATTTTTTTTTTTTTTTTTTTTTTTTTTTTTTTTTTTTTTTTTTTGCGGTACTGGGGATTGAACTCAGGGGCATTCTACCTCTGAGCTATACCCCCAGCCCTATTTTTTATTCTTTATTTTGAAACCGAGTCTCACTAAGTTGCAGAGTGCCTCACTAGGTAGCTGAGACTGGCCGCGAACCTGGATCCTCCGGTCTCAGCCTCCCGAATGCGGGGATTACAAGCATGCGCCACCACGCCCGGCTGTAAAGATTAATTTTGTGCATCAGTTTGCCTGGGCAACTCTGCCCAGATACCTTGGTCAGACATTATTCTGAGCCTAGCGCAGTGTGCACACCTGTAATCCTAGTACTTAGAAGGCTGAATCAGGAGGATGGCGGGTTCAAGGTCAGCCTCAGCAAGTTGGTGAGACCCTCAGCAACTCGGTGAGAACCTGTGTTAGGCTGGTAAAGAAAAATAATTGCTTTGAAAGTAATAATTTGCTTTTGATTTGTAAATGATCACAGGCAATCTTTGCAAGGCATACAGTAAGTATTCGTTAAGCATTTATTTTTATGTAATAGCATTGAATCATAACTTCTAAGGAAAAACAATGACCCTTTTAGAGCTTAATCAGAAAATTCTGAAGTTAAAATCATTGCACAGTGCTGTGTGGTAGAGAAAAGTGGAGGAATTATGGAAACTAGAGATCTAGAGTATTGACATAGTTATTTTTCCCCTGGAAAATAATTTTCACCTGAAAAACAACATTTCCAAATGCAATGCAATGCATAAAGATTTATTGAGAGGAACACTTTTCTTCATGGCATATCTAATTATAGTTAACATATCACCATGATAGATTTGCTCCTATAAACTAATAAACACTTGTGCAGAATAAAGAACTGCTGGACCAATGCAGACAGGCTGATTTAAAGCTTCTGCATTTTTTGATGTGAATCATGCTGCCCATTATCTCTAGCAGGGGTTGAACTGACAGGCAGAATTAATTGCAGAATTCCAATAATGTCAGCTTTCTTAAATTATAGGACAGAATTATTGAAGCAGAGATTGATACCTTTGTGGAATAAGAGGACAAGGTCTCAACTGGAAAAAGTAAAGGAAATAGAGAAAAAGTTCACTCAAGAAAAAGAAAATACTGGAGACCTCTTGCAGACCAGGAGTTTTGGTATCTTCTTCTAATCTGAGGAAAAAAACAAAACAACAAAAAACACTTTCTCTGCTACCACTGCAGAGCTACGTGGCTTCCCAGTTAGAAGCCATGCACAGTACTCCTAATTTTAACATATTTTAAGTGCTTTATTACGGTCCTTCTCCCCAAAAACGACTCCTAGAATGTTACAAAACTACCAGTCTCCAGGGGGAGTTACTACCTTACAATTAAGAAACAATAATTTTACCAGATTGTGGTCATGCACACCTGTAATCCTTGAGAGGCTGAGACAGGAAGATCACAGGTTCAAGGACAGCTTTGGCAATGTAACTAGACTTTCAGTAACCTAATGAGGCCCTGTTTCAAAACAAAAAATAAAAAGGCCTGGGACTATCGCTCAGGGGTCAAATGTCCCTGGGTTCAATCCCCAGTACCACACACATAAAAGTAAAAATTGGGAAAATATATATAAAATGACTGTTTTTAGACATCAGCAGCACAGACCATTCTCCTGCATAAAGGATGAGCCCACACAGAACCTACATTCAGAGCGCTCAGGCTTCTACTCACGACTGCCCACTTGTCCAACCCACCCCAGGTTCTACCTCCCAGTACCCAATGCTCCTTCTTACTGGTAGTTTCGTGAGCGAGACTTCCTTCACATGTGCGCAGTTGGCTTCATGAGCTTGCAATCTGTTCAGTCCAAGTGGATGCTTTGCTTACCAGGCTCTGTGCTTGGTTCAAGGCTCCGCTGTGACCTTCTTGAAAATCTTTTTTTTTTTTTTTTTGCGGTACTGGGGATTGAACTCAGGGGCATTCTACCTCCAAGCTATACCCCAGCCCTATTTTTTATTCTTTATTTTGAAACAGGGTCTCACTAAATTGCGGAGTGCCTCACTAGGTAGCTGAGGCTGGCCGTGAACCCGGATCCTCAGGTCTCAGCCTCCCAAATGCTGGTATGACGAGCATGCGCCACCATGCCCAGCTCTCTTCTTGAAATTCTTAACAGTGTGTGTGTGTGTGTGTGTGTGTGTGTGTGTGTGTGTGTGTGTGTGTTCCTGAGGATGAATCCCAGAGCTTCATGCATGCTAGGCAAAACTATCACTGAGCTACATCCCCAGCCCAAAATATTCAATGATTTTTTTTTAAAACAAAGTGCACCCTGATTTGTTTGTTCTGGGCCCCACAAATTATGTAGCTAGTTTTTTTCTAGTTTGGGATATGCTGTTCTGCTTGACTGGAATTACTGCCCCTCCCCAACACAAACACTCTTACACAACACCTCACACAAAGGGTAGATGCATGGCAGGGAAGAAACGATGTGGTAGGCACAGTTGCAATGGGACAGTAGAGCTGGGGTGAGGTAAAAAGGGAGGTCTGGCTCACACAGAGTTGAGTTTCAGCTCTATCCGATTTTATCCTAACCACCTCTCTTAATGTGTTTCACTTCTGTGTCAGGGATTGTATATACACACACACCATATATATACATACATATATATGCGTGTGTGTGTTTTTGTTATATATATACATATGTGTTTTTGCTATATATACATATATATATACATATATATGTATATATATGCATGTGTGTGTTTTGGGGTTTTTTTCCTGCTTTAACAGCAGGGCTGTGGAGATAATTGACTGATAGGAAAGTTTGCAAGAAGTGAAATACAGCTAATAGTTTAAATCATCTCATCATCATCTTAATTGGTTTACTTCTTTCAGCCAATAACAACTAATCTTCATTTCCAGGAGGAAGTATTAGGCATGTCAGGTCAACTCATTCTCCTTTATACTCCAGAAAAAGCTAGGGATGCTTCAGTAATAGGCTTCTAAAAATCCTTATTCAAGAATTACATAGGCTTGGAAAAAATGTTTACGATACCTACACTGAAAGCATGGATGAGAACATCTTGGCTATCACATAAAGATAAAATTAGAGGTCATCTAAAGCAGAAATTATGAAAACACTTCACAGTTGGATCATCTATTTATTTAGTTTGAGGAGTACGGCAGTTCCTATGAAATGAATACATTCATATATTGTTGGTAGAAATGGATCAACAAAATGTAAATCTCTAAGACACAGTATCATTTGGCCATCAACAAGCTGGAACTAGTGAATTACGCCTCATCAGGGCGCACCCGAGAAACGGTGCATGGAATGAAGTCAGGTACAAATGATTACATATTTTATGGTGCAACTTATATGAAATTTCTAGAATAAACAAATGTATAGAGATAAGAAGCTTCTTCGTGCATGGTTGTCTGAGCACAGGGTGAGAGTGGGATTGATTGCACATGGGCACAAGACAACTTTCTAGGGTACAGGAAGGATCTAAAGGTGACTGTAATGGTGGTTACACAGTTCCATGAGCCTACTTAAAACCATCTAACTGTATCAGCAGCAAGGGATTTCATGATGCGTGAGTTGTACTTCAATAAAGCAGAGCAAAAAGAAAAAAAAAAAATCAAGAGAAAAAGTTCCCTGCTGTACAATTTTCACGCCCAGGCTTAGATTCATACTCTGTAACTCCAGCTCTTGTTCATCCCAGCTTTGTGATCTTCACCAATCACGTAATAAATGAAGGCTTTGAATTCCCTCCACCAAAATGATTTTTGAATCATTAATAGTTGGTGAGATGACCTCCCATCTTCTCTATAAGAACTTCTTAGCTTTTTTGATTTCCACTCACAAGGAAAAGATTGTTCCAAAGTAAACACCTCAACTGGCAACCTAAAACCACCTTTGCATATGTATCTTCCTCCTTTATGAAAAAATTTATTATTCTGCATTGTTGATTTTATAAACTTTTCTTGCATTATCATTCTTCCCCTTTCTGTAGGTCCTCCTTGACCTAAATGTACTTAAATGTCTCAACTTAAAAAAAAAAAATCTTGAGCATGTAACCTACTTCTACTTACTATTCATTGACAAAGTTCTTCCTCTGTGTGTGTGTGTGGGGGGGGTATAATCACTAACTGATCATACCGTAAATCTCCCTCTCTTAAGAATCAATAGGAATCTTGTGAATGCCAGACTCAGTGGTCATTTCTCAAACCTTCTCATTAGCCTTTCTATAGCTTACCTCTATGTAATGCAATACTTTCCAAAACACTTTATTTCTGCTTACGGTAGGATAGAAGAAATTTAAAAAAAATAGACAGAACATATAACTTTAATATGAAAGCCTGGTGCTAAAGTTCCTCATATCTTTACTCCCCAAACAAGCTCTCTCTTCCAGGCCTGTCTACCCTATTCCTAGAAAATCTGTAAATATTAAAGCTAACAGCAACAAAGAAAAACTACAATTACCCTATGCTGTTAAGAAGACAGATCTTGAGAACTTTTAACTTAGGAGACTTTCCATTTTATACATTGATCAGATAATATAGATTTTTTTTTTTTTTTTTTTTTTTTGGTACTGAGGATGGAACCTAGGTGCATTCTACCTCCAAGCTACAGCCCCAGCCCTATTTTTTATTCGAAACAGGGTCTCACTAAGTTGCAGAGGGCCTCACTAAGCAACTGAGGCTGGCCTTGAACCCAGATCCTCCAGTCTCAGCCTCCCAAATTCTGGGATTACAAGCGTGCACCACCATGCCTGGCTGATAATATAGATCTTGATCAACCTCAGGACCCGGTAAATGCCCAGACCACCATAAACCAGCTTGTGATCACCAGACTGACGGCACCCTCACAAAACCTTCCCACACCCATTCTTCACATTTTCTTTAAAGGAAGAGCCATGAACCCTGAAAAGACATCTCCCACTCTGAAGATGGCCCACATTCTATATTGAATATGTATTTCTCACTTTCCTGAATAAATCTCTGTCTGTCTCTGACTGGCTCCTGCTGGACAAGGACTTCACTTATCCTGAGTTGTGTCCCCCTCTCTCCCCCACTGGGAACTCCTTCAGACCCTTCATGGATTGTCTCTTCTCCAGGGGCATGGTAGTTGCTACGTTTCTCCCTGCCTTTCCTGACTCTCCAGAGGTCAGTTTTCATGCTTCACCTCCTCTAGCTACCTGGAGCTTTTCATCTCATTTCTAGGATGGATTTTCTGTCCTCCTATATTCTATCCCCTACTGCCACCACCAGACCTCATCCATTTATCCAGCTTCCGCCTTTGCCTCTCAAAGTATCAATTCTATCTCCATCTCCAGTTCCACATTTTTAACTTCTTTCTGGATAACTCCACCTGCTTGTCCACCTTCCAGTACAAACTTAACATATCCAACCCAAACTCAATTGCTTGCTCCCATTTCACTCTGCCATGAAAGCTTTTAATTTTAGCAGAAAATTTAATATAAGGAATTCTTACCTAAGTATGAAATAATACTCTTAAAAGTATGTAAGATGTAGGCTGGAAGATGTCCATCAACAGCTGAATGGATTACAAAACTATGGGATATGTACACAATGGAGTTTTACTCAGCCATAAAGAATGAAATCATGTCATTTGCAGGGAAATGGATGGAACTGGAAAACATTATATTAAGTGAGATTAGTCAGTCACAAAAAGTAAAAAAGCATATGTTCTTCCTAATATGCAGATGCTAGGGAGAAGATGGGGCATAAGAGGGACTCCAGATGAAGAAGGAGAAACCTTGGATGTTCAAAGAAGTTGACTTAACTGAAGGTGATGTGGGAGGGGGGGAATACCCTAATGCACATGAGGTACTTTCACAAACATATCAAAGTCAATCACTAAACTGAACCTGAGAAGGAGGGAGGGTGAGGGAGTGTGGCAGGAATTGGGGAAGGGTTAAATGAGAAATGTGTGCATGTATGCCTTTACTAGCTTGTACTTAACAAAGATGTATGATTACAATGCACCAATTTAAAAAATAAATTAAAATATATATATATATATATATATATATATATATATATATATATATATATATTTCAAAATAAAAGATGAAGCCGGGCGTGGTGGCGCACGCTTGTAATCCCAGCATTTGGGAGGCTGAGACTGGAGGATCCGGGTTCACGGCCAGCCTCAGCTACCTAGTGAGGCACTCCGCAACTTAGTGAGACCCTGTTTCAAAATAAAGAATAAAAAAACAGGGCTGGGGGTATAGCTCGAAGGTAGAATGCCCCTGAGTTCAATCCCCAGTACCGCAAAAAAAAAAAAAGATGTATGACTGGGAGTATAGCTCAGTAGGAGAGTGCTTGACTAGTATGCATGAGTTCCTGCATTCATTCAATCTCCAGCAACACACACACACACACACACACACACAATGTTTAAGCCTGGCACAGTGACACATGCCTATAATCCCATACATGGGAGGCTGAGACAGAAAGATCAAATGCTCAAGGCCAGCCTCAGCAACTCAGCAAGACCCTGTTTCAAACTAAAATAGAGCTGGGAATATAGCTCAATTGCAGAACTCCCCTGGGTTCAATCTCTAGTACCAAAAAAAAAAAAAAAAAAAAAGAAGTAAAATGCAATGTGAATTGTTGTTCATCGGATCATGAGAGGACATAGGAAACTTACAAGAAACCAGCAAAGGAGCTGGAGGTGAGCATGCCCTTGAGTGACCTTGATACATAAAAGAACTGAAACTGAACATCTTGTAATACTGCAGGAAAAACCAGGACTCTTGCCAATAAATCTTACTTTAATTCAGTTAGTGTTTAATAAGTCCTCTTGACTTCCTAATTCATCAACAAGCTGTGCTCTTAAGCGCCTAGTATTTCACTTTACTTCCTATATTTCCACAATTTTCTAGGAAATTGTGATCTTGACTGCCTGCGGGCACACTGAACCTCTTGACTTGGTGATTTCTGTAACAAAACAAATCTTGAAGAATTACCTCCTTAATATATCTTAGTACTCGAGCATGGTTTCAGTTCTGCAACAAGCCATGAAAGACAGTCAACAGCCACAGGGGGGAAATTGCTAGCATAACCATTGTGAAATATTCCATCATTACCTTGAAAGAGTAAACAAAAAACGAAGTAGCATTCTCACTAGATTTTTCCCTCAATTACTTTAGTTTCAGAAGTCATTTGCATTTAAAATGTACATATTTGACTGAGATTCAGTAGTACTTTCGTGGACCTTGATTCCCAGACTCCTCATTTAGGTCAAGATGCTACAAGTTCACAACTGAATGACAGGGAAAGCCAAAGTGATATGTTGCCTGAAGTTGTTTCTGATTCTAAATATAAGTCTCTTCTGACATTAAAAATAAATAATAAAAGCTGGTTAAAAAAAAAGACTCACCAAAAGTCATTTGCTTCCCTCTTTATCAACATATACTTTAATCTCCATTTCTTAACTTTATTTTTTATTTTTTTATTTATTTTTTTTGCGGTACTGGGGATTGAACTCAGGGGCATTCTACCTCCGAGCTATACCCCCAGCCCTATTTTTTATTCTTTATTTTGAAACCGAGTCTCACTAAGTTGCGGAGTGCCTCACTAGGTAGCTGAGGCTGGCCGCAAACCCGGATCCTCCGGTCTCAGCCTCCTGAATGCTGGGATTACAACCGTGCGCCACCACGCCCGGCATTTCTTAACTTTATTATAAAAAATTTCGAGACCTACCTATCACCAAAGATATAACTATTAAAATTTTCAAAAGTTTGCTTCATCTATTTTTGTCTGATATTTAAATCCTAATTGCATCAATGTGCTTTCCTGAAAGATAAGGATATTTGCCGGGTGCGGTGGCGCATGCTTATAATCCCAGCATTTGGGAGGCTGAGACTGGAGGATCCGGGTTTGCGGCCAGCCTCAGCTACCTAGTGAGGCACTCGCAACTTAGAGAGACCCTGTTTCAAAATAAAGAATAAAAAATAGGGCTGGGGGTATAGCTTGAAGGTAGAATGCTCCTGAGTTCAATCCCCAGTATCGCAAAAAAAAAAAAGAAAAGAAAGAAAGATAAGGATATTTTTCTACATAAGTAATATATTATTACCGTACCTAATCAAATTTTAAAAATTATTATTATCGCCGGGTGTGGTGGTGCACGCTTGTAATCCCAGCATTTGGGAGACTGAGACTAGAGGATCTGGGTTCGAGGCCAACCTCAGCTACCTA
The DNA here is from genome assembly GCA_004027655.1 of Graphiurus murinus. Taxonomy (NCBI): domain Eukaryota; kingdom Metazoa; phylum Chordata; class Mammalia; order Rodentia; family Gliridae; genus Graphiurus; species Graphiurus murinus. The sequence goes on from PVLC010006448.1 coordinate 48,899, forward strand.
GTGAGTCCCTCCGCAACTTAGTGAGACCCGGTTTCAAAATAAAGAATAAAAAATAGGGCTGGGGGTGTAGCTCGAAAATATAATGCTGAGTTCAATCCCCAGTACCGCAAAAAAAAAAAAAAAATTATTATTATCAATAACTTATGTGTTTATTACTCAGTTTGTATGTATAAAGTCATATAATGTCCCCAAAATACTTTTTGCAGTTGCTTTGTTCACATTAGGATTTAAAGTCCACCTACTGCATTTAGGTTTGACTTCTTAAATCTATTTTAACTCATATTCATATTTTTCAGTGTCTATATTTTTCCATTATTTCATAGAAAGTAGAATGGTTTGGGAGAAATAATTTTTGATGTATTACGTAAATATGCCGTATACCAAGGGGTTGGAGTTAGAATTTAAGTAGACAAAGCTGCTTTAAAGCAAAAGTTATGAAAGAAAGAGCTGTAATTTTTTATTATTAAGTCTATAATTTCTTTTTCTATTTTTTTTTATTTTTTGCATTACTGAGGATTGAGCTCAGGGGCATTCTATCTCCAAGCTACACCCCTAGTCCTAATTTTTATTCTTAATTTTGAAACAGGGTCTGACTAAGTTGCAGATAGCCTCACTAAGTAGCTGAGGCTGGCCGTGAACCCGGATCTTCCTGTCTTCACTTCCCAAGTAATGGGGTTACAAGAGTGTACCACCACGCCTGGCTCATAACTTCTTACAAGATCATTGAATGTCAAATCCTTCACCAACAGAAATGATTGTAACACTGAATTATTGCCTGAAAATGACAATAGGACCTACTCATTTGTAAATAAATTTATATCACATTATAGGATATGAAATCTAACATGGTACTGAAAGTACAGTAAAACAAAAGGTCAGAAGCAATCCTATTATATAAAGAATTTTTGTTAACCACCTGTTATAAGAGACTGTTAAAAGAAGTGGTAATATAAAAAAACAAAATATCCATTTACTAAATTTGGTTTAGGAAAGTTAATACATTGGAGGGACTTCTTTATTCAAAGTAAATCGGTTTTTGGAATTTTTCATAAAGGATCTTACAGAAATGAGTGTTAAAAAGTCAGTTAAAATTACAAAATCTCAACCAGGCATGGTGGCACACATCTATAATCCCAGTACATGGGAGGCTGAGACAGGAGGATCACAGGTTCAAGATCAGCCTCAGCAATTTAGTGAGGTCCTCTGCAACGATCTGTTTCAAAATAAAAACTAAAAAAGGGCTGGGTGTGCAGCTCAGACATAGGATGCCTCTGAGCTCAATCCCCAATACCACACACACACACAAAAAATTACAAAAGCTATCAATGCACAGAAAGTAATTATAATTTCCACCAGAAACAAATGAATTTATTTAACCTGAAAATTGTCTTTCTTCTAAAAAGGGCAGAGAAGTGAGAAAGAAGAGTAGCTAGAGAACAAGAGGCAAGCATATGTAACCTCAAAATACAAATAGCACTCACCAGTTGTGATGGAATATGTGTTCTGATAGTAGGAATAGCAATTCAGAATTTGCAATGAGCCATACTGTTTGCAGACATATCATAATTCTTATTTTACCAATCTAAGAAATTTAGCAATAAAAACCTTAATATCAGCAGAGGCTCAGAGGCTCTGGTTTATCAGGTCTATAAATTAAATTGACAAGCTTGATCTTATGTAAGAGCATTTTATAAAGTAAGTTGTAATGTTCTCAAAGCAATATCTGCTTCAGTCACAGTTTGTGAATACCACACATTGACCAGAACAATTACAAATTTTTAATGAATATCAAGGAAAGGTTGAATTTGAAATCCAGCTAGTTCTCCTTCCATTTTGCCTTCTAGAAATTAAATCTCAAAAAAGTAACTCATGAAGTCGGGTATGGTGGCACATGTCTACAGGATGATAGCAGGCTCGAGGCCAGCCTCAGGAACTTAGTAAGACCCTTGGCGACTTAGTGTGCTGGGAGTGTAGCTTGGAGGTAGAATGCACCTGAGTTCAATCCCCAGTACCAAAAAATATTAGGGGACTCACATTTTTTCTTATTTCAAAACTTACTGAAAGGCCTGGTAATCAAAACAACATGGTACTGGTATACAGAAAATATTTAGATCAATGAAATAAAATTGAGGGTCTAGAAACAAACCAATACACCTGTGGTCAATTGATTTTTGACAAGGGGGACAAAACTATTCACAGGGGAAAGATAGTTTCTTCAATGGGATAACTACATAAAAAAGTGAAGTTGAACTATGACCTCACACCATAAACAAAAGGGTTGAAAACCTAAATAGAGGAGCAGAAATTAGAAAACATAGGTTAAGCCTTCATGACCTTGGATTTGACACTGGATTCTTAAGTATATCTCCAAAAGTATAAGCAACAAAAGAAAAAAAAAACAGATAAAGTGGACTTCATCAAAGTTAAAAACTTCAGTGTATCAAAAGAATTGTCAAAAGCATGAAAATATGTCATATAGAATGAGAGAAAAAATTTTCGAATCATATATCTGATAAGACCTAGAATATACCCATAAAATATACCCTAGAAAGTACCCAATTCAACACAAAACCAAACTCAATTTTTAAAAAATCAATAAAATTGAATAAACATTTCTTTAAAAAATGGCCAAAAACCATATAAAAAGAGTATCATTAATCATTAAAGAAAGGCAAATAAATCCAGGAGTGGTGGTGCAAACTTGTAATCCCAGCATTTGGGAGGCTGAGACTGGAGGATCCAGGTTCGCAGCCAGCCTCAGCTACCTAGTGAGGCCCTCCGCAACTTAGGGAGACCCTGTTTCAAAAATAGAGAATAAAAAGTAGGGCTGGGGGTATAGCTCGGAGGTAGAATGCCCCTGAGTTCAATTCCCAGTACCACCAAAAAAAAAAAAAAAGAAATGTAAATCAAAACCACACTTCACACCTCTTAGATGACTGTAAGTTGTCTGAAAAAGGAAAATAGCAAGTGCAATAGCACAGATATGAAGAAATTAGAACCTTTGTACATTGCTAGTGCAAACATAAAATGCTGTGGAAAAAGTTTGGCAGTTCTTCAAAAAGTTAAACACATAGAATTGCCTTATGGCCCAACAGTTCTACTCCTCAGTCTATAACCCCCAAAATGGAAAACAGGTACTCAAACAAAAATTTGAATGTGAATGTTCATAGTAGCTCTATTCATAACAGATAAGAATAACTCAAATGTCCATCAACTTACGCATAGGTAGCAAAATGTAGTACAACACATTCATACAATGGCACATTATTCAGCCATAAGAATGAACGAAGAAGCCGGGCGTGGTGGCGCACGCTTGTAATCCCCAGCATTCGGGAGGCTGAGACCGGAGGATCCGGGTTCACGGCCAGCCTCAGCTACCTAGTGAGGCACTCCGCAACTTAGTGAGACCCGGTTTCAAAATAAAGAATAAAAAATAGGGCTGGGGGTGTAGCTCAGAGGTAGAATGCCCCTGAGTTCAATCCCCAGTACCGCAAAAAAAAAAAAAAAAAAAAAAAAAAAAAAAAAAAAAAAAAGAATGAACGAAGAACGGATGCATGCTACAACAACCAAAAAACCCTCGAAAACACTATGCTAAGTGCAGGAAGTCATACATAAAATGCCTTATATTGTATGATTGCACTTATATGAAATATATAAAATAAATATATCCAAAGAGATTCAAAACATATTAGTGGTTCCCAGGGACCAGGGAGATGGGAGAGTGGAGAATAACTGGTTTTCTTCCAGAGTGATGAAAATGTTTTGGACCTAGATGGAAGTAATAACTATTATTGTACAACATTATAAATGTACTAATGACCACCAAATTACACACTTTAAATTGGTTAATTTTACTTGTGAATTTCACCTCAGTTAAAAAACAAGGAAGATTTTAAAATACTAATGCAAGTTAAACTTTTTTTGAGGTGGGAAGTGACAATACCTGACACTTAGGAAAATATTTTTGCCAGAGAAGTTCATTGGGAAAAGAAGCTATTTCAACCACTGACGGTGACCAGCCTTTTACGATATGATTGATGGTAATGAAAGTGGTTCTCTGTGTGTGGATTTGAAGTAAAATTAGAAGAATGGAATTAAGAGTAGGAGTGAAACTTCCTAATATATGCCTTTTTGTGTAAACATGATTTTTTAAAGTAATTTATTTGAGTTTTAAAATGTCCATATTCCAGATATTATATGAGATATGTTATATTCCAGATGGAGAGCCAGGGCAGTGCATAAAGTGTCAGATAATGACAGAGAAGCAAAGAGAAGTGAGAGTCAATTGACAGTGAATGAACGCCTTGCCTTTTCAAAAAATTAAATTAAATTAAACTGTATAAACTTAGCATTCTGAAAATATTCAATATTTTATGAAAATAGTTAAAAGAATTTTACATCCTTTTCAATTGTGCCTCAATTCTCTGAAACTTTCCCACAGAATAGTGTTATCCTCTAATTCTCTCAACACTTAATTTCTTGAATTCATCCTTCTATCTTTTACTTAGGTTGATTCTAATTTCTTGCTATTACAGACAGTGTCTCCAATGAGTAAACTTGTGCTTGGATTATTTCACAAATGCACTATGCAACATATTTCTCATAGTGAATTTACTATAATTTTGATAGATATTGTCCAATTGCCATTTATCTGACAATTAAAACTTTTCTCTGTGAAATATATGTTATATATATTTTAAAAAACTGATGTTTTTCTAATGATAGGATATAAGTACCATCAAAGTATAATTTTGAATTATGTTTAGATGGAGCATTCTTCTCATATTTGAAGGTCATCTGTTATTGCTGTTTTCTATACTATACGCATTTATGTCCTTCTTGTGCCTTTATAATTTGGTTGCTCATTTTTCTCTTCCTAATTTCTAGGAGATTTTTACATACTTCTGTCTCTGACAGAAGTTATAAGCACTTTTCCCAAAGATTTCATTTGTTTTCTACTGTATCTTTCTTGACATGCAAAAAAACATGTTGTACTTGAATTTATCTATTTTCTAATTTTATGAATCCTGGATTTGAAGTCACAGTTAGAAAGGCTTTTTCTACATCAGAGTAAGAAAGAGTCTGCTTATGTTTTCTTCTAATACTTATATGGCTTTATATGTAGATTATGTATACACTTCCATATTGCTGTCCTTAATCCATTTGGAATTTATCCTTACATAAGATGTAAATTCAGCTTTATCTTAGTCTGGATAACTCTCAGTTACAGTAGTACTTTAAGTCATCAAACTTTATGTCAACTATTAATAAGCTGAATAAATCTCTATATTTATTTGAGTCAATTTCTGAACTTTTATTCTGTAGTATTGACCTGTCTACAGGCAGATTCAGTACTGTCTTGTTTTAAATATCAAAGCATTATTGTATATATTAATACCTGAAATTTAGTCTCCATTATTGCTCTTCCTTTCCAGAGGCTGTTGTTTTTATTAGTTTTCCCTTGTGAACTTTAAAATCAACTTATTTAGTTCCATTAAAAAACACATTGATATTTAAGTTGGAATTAGATTAAGTTTGTAAATTAACTTAGTGAAAATGACATCTTTATGATGTTAAGTCTTTCTATCCACATACATTGTATGACTTCCCAAAAGTTCAAACCTTCTTTTCTTTCCTTCAGGGATATTTGAAATTTTTCTTCTCATGTGTTTTTTCTACTTCTTATTGATTTTTCCTAAATATTTTATCTTTCCTTTTTGTGGCTACTGTCAACAAGAAATTTTTTATCTTCATGTGATCTAACAGGTTACTGATAAATATATAACAATTACTGATTACCAGTTTATGTTATTATAGGTAGTAATTCTTTAGTCCTCCCATCTAGGTAGGATTTTTTTATTGATTAAAGCCTTGTTTAGAGTAGTAATTAAACTCCTCACAATCTATCTTTCTAGCATCATGCATGACTTTTTCATCCACCTCCCATCCAGCCTCTCTGGTTCACTCACTTTTTCTGACTATGCCACATACTTTCATCTCATGTAGTTTTACTTTTCCATTCATCTAGAGAGCATAGCTCCTCCCTTTCTCTGCTTTGCTATTGTGTGTTGCATACATAAATCTGGTTCCCATCTTATAGACTAGTTTACTAATGACATATCTGTGATCCCCCAGCTTTTGAGATACTTAAAGTCAGAAAATGAACATTTTTAATTTCTACATTCCATTTGCATTCTGGATGAGTACCTAGAACATAGTAAATATTGAAATATTGATTGGTATATAAATTTATAGTTAGGAAGGTAGGTAGGTAGGTAATAGAGAGAAGGTGATAGATGATAGACAGGAGGTAGGAAGATGATAGATAGATAGATAGATAGATAGATAGATAGATAGATAGATATACAAACAAGTATCAGTAGTTTCTGAGTTTGTGAGTGTAGACAGTAATATTTCAAGAAAATATTAGAAGCCTGGCGTGGTGGCGCACGCTTGTAATCCCAGCATTCGGGAGGCTGAGACCGGAGGATCCGGGTTCGCGGCCAGCCTCAGCTACCTAAGTGAGGCACTCCGCAACTTAGTGAGACCCGGTTTCAAAATAAAGAATAAAAAATAGGGCTAGGGGTATAGCTCGGAGGTAGAATGCCCCTGAGTTCAACCCCCAGTACCGCAAAAAAAAAGAAAATATTAGAGACAATCACAAAATTCTTAGGTTTTGTTTTTCCAAATCATAACATTTAAAAAATCAGAAAACTCTGGACTTCTTATCTACCATCATTTCACATAAGAAAGGAAGTGTTAACCTCAAATTAGTAAGAAAGCATAGTTTTGTTTTGTTTTGTTTTGTTTTGTTTTGTGGCACTGGAGATTGAACTCAGAGGCTACAACCCAAGCCCCACTGTTTAATTTTTTATTTTGAAACAGGGTCTCACTAAGTTGCAGAGGGCCTCACTAAGTTGTTGAGGCTAGCCACAAACCTGAGATCCTCCTGTTTCAACCTCTCAAGTACTGGGATTACAAGCTGTGCCACCATGCCTGGCTTCTTTTTTTTTTTCTTTCCTTTTGTTGTAATGGGGATTGAACCCAGAAGTATTCTACCTCCAAGCTTCAGACCCCAGACCTTTTTTTTTTTTGAAACAGAGTTTCCCTAGGTTGCTGAGAGTCTTGCTACATTGCTAAGGTTGTCCTTGAACTTGTGATCCTCCTGTCTCAGCCTCTGAAGGACTGGGATTACAGGTGTGTGCCACCATGCCTGGCTAAGCATAGTCCTTTAAATGAGATAAACTGTGTAGGAAAACGGTAGCGGCATCGTATTGATCTTCTCACTCCTCTTCTTGAAAATCATACAGATCAATAAAGATGACAACAATATCAACCACAGCAAAAAGTACAAACTACATCCTCAGCAAAATAACAGTGCAAAAGTTGCAAGTTGCATTGAGTGTTATCGAAATATCTAAATCTAAAGAGTGAACCTAAAAAGTCACACTGGTGCAGCCACGGTGTTGGGAAGAATGGGAGAAGAGAGAACAGGTAATGGCCAATCTCAGAAACTGACCAAGACACTCACTCCTAACCTGAGTGGTCCTGCCCTGATGGGGAAAGCGAGGCGCAGCACTGAGATGGGACAGGGAGCAATAACTGAGAACACAGAAGAAAAAGGCAGAGGAAGGGCTCAAGGAGGACCCCAGGAGACCAAACTAAGCAGACAACAACAACAAAAAACATTTAAAAAGGAAAGAAGGCTTCTCATTAGTAATAACTCAAAGACATCACTAGTCTTAACCTTGTGAGAGCCAAAGGAGGTGAGAATCACAGCGAGACCTTGTTTTTTGAAGAAATTGTTCATTTCTGCATCACCAAAAGAGGTAGAACCTGAGAAGAGCAATCTGAAGAACTACCCTGCTTATTCCCTCTCCCACAGGAGTCTCTAGTTAATGACTAGTCTAGGGAAAAAAAAAAAGTATATTCAAATACATATAAGCAGAGCATCCAAACAAAGTAACTAAGAGAAAATAGGGGAAAAAAAATAGTCAGAAAAGAATGTTATCACTAAGCAAATGAAAATTAGAACTCAAAATACCTAGAAAAATGGGGAGAAAAAAAAAATCAAACAACTTTCAACTTCAATAATGAAATTGAACAAGAATGAACCCAAGGAGAGAAGACTAAAACTCCTTATCAAAAGACAAAATTAATTATAGATCTAATTGGATTTTATTTGCAATTCATGAATGAGACAGCCCCTATTCTAAACTAGAATGTGAGGTCCAACCGAGCAATGAAATAACACTGGGCCTTCCAAGATAGAACAAGGAAGCAGAAAAACAATAGAAGGGAGGTGATTGGTCAATATTGGGTTACTTCAGGTTGCCTTTTTTATAAGGGTAAAGCACAGGGGACCTCCTTTTAATGTAAATTAGAACCAGATAGATGAGAATTTCCTATTTTCAGGGAAAACTATTCTGGTCTCTTGGGGCCAAATGCAGAAACTCAGTCCAAAACAGTGGCCTCCTGTATTTGCTACTTAACATATTTGACATGTGAGAAATCATGCATGACACCAGAAAATCATCTGACAGATCATAAAGAGATTATTTACTATTCTAAATGTTTCTTAGCTTTACTTAAAAAATAAAATAATAATAATAATAATAATAGACCATTTCAAGGTTTGAGGGGAGTGAGCTGATTCCACTCATTTGAGGATGGTAACTTTGGTCTCGGGAATGAAAGATAAACTGTGGAAGTAAGAAAGTGGCCATAAGAGAATGTGGGAGAGCCAGGTATGGTGGCGCACGCTTGTAATCCCAGCATTCGGGAGGCTGAGACCGGAGGATCCGGGTTCGCGGCCAGCCTCAGCTACCTAGTGAGGCACTCCGCAACTTAGTGAGACCCGGTTTCAAAATAAAGAATAAAAAATAGGGCTGGGGTTGTAGCTCGGAGGTAGAATGCCCCTGAGTTCAATCCCCAGTACCGAGGAAAAAAAAAAACAAAAAAACCACATCCTGGTAAAAACAGAAAAACCAAAATGACAAACCTAGGTACTGGGTGCGGAGGAGTTAACTATGGTAAGACACTGAGAAAGCGGAGACAAGGAGAATGGAAGATTTGGAGTCTCTCAGCTACCTCCTGGCCAGATTTTAACAGGGCAATGTCTTTTCTTAAGATAACTGACTCACTTTGGCCTGAGCAACATAAAGCTAAGAATGTTGCTCTTGGCAGTAATCGGTGTACTTTTTTCACCATGCATCAGGAATAAGCCTACTGAACTGGGAGGAGGGGAAGGGGAAGACAGGAAGGGGATGATTTGGCAACCAAATGCCTCAGGGAAAAAGAGATCCAAAAAGTTGTTCCAGGAATGTGGTGTTACAGCTCTTCCCAGCTTAGAAGGGAATCTTGAGTTGACCCTTTTAAAAATTATTATTCCTCATAAAATGGCACAGCTACTCTGGAAAATCATCTGGTAGTTTCTTTAAAAGACTAAACATGCACTTACCATATGACCTGGTGACTGCACTCTTGGGCATTCATCCCAGAGAAATAAAAACACATGCCCATACAAAACCCTGTGCAAAATTGTTCATAGCAGCTTTATTTGTAACCCTTAAAAACCAAACACAACCCAAATGTCCCTCAATAGAGGAATGGTTAAGCAAATTACTACATTCCTACCGTGGGATACTACTCAACAATAAAAATACACAAGCTATTCATTGATCTATGCAAATGACGTGAATTGACCACAAGTGCATTGCACTGAGTGAAAAAGCCAAGCTCTAAACATCATATGCTGCCTGATTCTATTTCTATAACATTTTTTAGGTGACACAAATGTAGAGATGGAAAAATGGGGTTGTGGTTGCCTGGCATGAGTAGGGGAGAGAAGGGCAGTTTAACTCTAAATGCACAGAAGGGATCTTTGTAGTGATGGAATTGCTCTGTGTCTTGACTTCAGTGGCAGTTTTCCAAATCCATGCATGTGACAAAATGATATGGAAGTACTTAACGCATCTGTCCCTGTGTTACATTCCTGGTTTTTTTTTTTTTTTTTTGCGGTACTGGGGATTGAACTCAGGGGCATTCTACCTCCGAGCTATACCCCCAGCCCTATTTTTTATTCTTTATTTTGAAACCGAGTCTCACAAAGTTGCGGAGTGCCTCACTAGGTAGCTGAGGCTGGCCGCGAACCCGGATCCTCCGGTCTCAGCCTCCCGAATGCTGAGATTACAAGCGTGCGCCACCACGCCCGGCTGCATTCCTGGTTTTGATATTGTATTATGACTGTGTTAGACAAAA
>PVLC010006448.1:59258-69390 GCA_004027655.1 Graphiurus murinus
TTTTTTTTTTTTTTTTTTTTTTTTTGCGGTACTGGGGATTGAACTCAGGGGCATTCTACCTCCGAGCTATACCCCCAGCCCTATTTTTTATATTTTATTTTGAAACCAGGTCTCACTAAGTTGCGGAGTGCCTCACTAGGTAGCTGAGGCTGGCCGAGAACCTGGATCCTCCGGTCTCAGCCTCCCGAATGCTGGGATTACAAGTGTGCACCACCACGCCCGGCTTGTACTGTTTTCATAACTTTCTGTACATCTATAATTATTTTAAAATTTAAGAAAAGTTTGGAGATTTTCAAAACTCTATTGAGGGGCTCTAGAACTAAGAAATAGATTATCTTCTACTTATTTCAGATCACAGGAGTTAATATAAATTTAGAGTTGACTTTATTTATTTATGTATTTATTTATTTATTTTTTGGTACTGGGAATTGAACTCAGGGGCATTCTACCTCCGAGCTACATCCCCAGCCTTATTTTTTATTCTTTATTTTGAAACAGGGTCTCACTAAGTTGCAGAGGGCCTCACTAAGTAGCTGAGGCTGGCCACAAACCGGGATCCTCCGGTCTCAGCCTCCCAAATGCTGGGATTACAAGCATGTGCCACCACACCTGCTTAGAGTTGACTTTAATAACATTTATATTTCATACAATGTTGTAGAATTTCCAGCATGGTCTATAATAGAACAGATTTTAATCAGAAACAATCTCTAAAATATCCCTCGATGACTTCTGATATAAACTGGACTCTGATCCAGGCTAACTCAAAAGCCAACTTGGCTTCTGTCTGTGCTACCATCTGGATCTGGAGTACCCCCCAAAGTCTTCTATGTTGAAGGCTTGGACCTCAACAAAGCCACATTCAGATATGAGGCTCTTGAGAAGTGACAGGCTCATGAGGACTCTCACCTCATCAGTGGATTGATCCACTGAAGTGTTTATAATCTGAGTAGACTACTGGGAGACGGCAGAAAGGGTAGGAAATGGAACCTAGTAGAAAGGAGTGAGTCCTTGACGGTATGCCCGCGGGGGGGGTCCATCTTGTCCCCAGCGCGCGTGCTCTCTCCTCTCTCTCTCTCTCTCTCTCTCTCTCTCTCTCTCTCTCTCTCTCTCTCTCTCTCTCTCTCTCTCTCTCTGTCTCTCTCTCTCTCTCTCTCCTGATCAGCTTTCCTCCACCCTGCCTTCAGCCATAATGTTCTGATCCAGGCCCAAAACACTGAAGCCAGCCAACCATGAACTGAACACTGAACTTCTGAAACCATGAGCCAAAAGAAAATTTTCTCCCTCTAAGTTGTTCTTGTCACAGCAACAAGAAGCTGACTAACATAGTCTAGTCATCCAAGTAATCTCCTTGTCTTTGTATTCTTCCAGACCAGAAAGATCAGTGACATGTCCACTCAAGTTCAGGCTAGTACACATAGGCTGGCAAGAGCAGCATAGCTGTCTACAACATGGCTGCTTCTTTTCAGGTTTGTTTGGGTTGGGCAGTATTGGAAATTGAACCCAGGGACATCCTATCTTAGAGATATGTCCCAAGCCCCTTTTCCTTCTTTTTTTTTTTTGAAACAGGATCTCTCTAAGTAGCTGAGAATCATGCTAACTTCCTGAGGCTGGCCTCAATCCTCCTGTCTCAGCCTCCCAAGTACTGGGACTATAAACATGCACCACTACACCTGGAAGAATTCAAATTCTGAACTACAGTTTCTACTGAACTCAAAGCACTCTTGCACCATAATAAAGTAAAAAAAAAAAAGTGAATTGAACCATTGGTGAGGGACCATCTACCAGTTGCTTTTTTTCTACATGCCCACTGTTATAATTCAATGCTGCAGTGGATTCTTCTCCTGGGTTAGTTTAGGGGAAAAAAAAAAAATGCCGGGGGACTTCCAGTTGAAACTTTGTGTGTGTGTATGTGTGTGTGTGTGTGTGTGTGTGTGTGTGTGTGTGTGTGTCTGTGTCTGTGTGTGTTACTGGGGATTGAACTCAGGAACATTCTATCTCCGAGCTTCACCCCCAGCCCTATTTTTTATTCTTTATTTTGAAACAGGGTCTCACTAAGTTGCGAAGTGCCTCACTAGGTAGCCGAGACTGGCCAAGAACCCAGATCCTCTGGTCTGAGCTTCCCAAATGCTGGGATTACAAGCATGCGCCACCACGCCCAGCCAGTTGAAACTCTTTAACAAAGTTTTATTATAAGCAGACAGAGAGAAAGAGAGAGAGAAAAAGAGGGGGAGATAAGATAGAGAGTGCCACACGGAAGAAGGGGTGTGATGGAGAGCTCAGACAAGACTCTGCTTTCTCTTGAAATCTCTGATCTTAAATAGGGTATCTTATCCGAGTTGTTATGCTGATAACTCACTTTCCCACCAAATGCAGTGCAGACAGTCATCTCCCATACCAAGGCCGAGTCACAGAAAAAAAAAGGGTAGTGAGAAGCACTGGGAGTAGCAGGCTGGCTGTGTAGGGACTCTATCTATTTTTGGAATTTTGCTTTATTTCTCTGTACAAGGATGGGCCAGTCTGATATCACAAGTCAGTGTTTAGCTCTGGTGAGAAGATATATGGTGTCTTTAAGCCCCTCTGTAAGTTTCAAGGTCTGTAACTTCCTTATCTTGTTGCCATGATGACCCAGCAGGCTCTGGTGCAGCATGCTTGCTTGCAGAGCAAGGGACAGGCTGGGCTCTGTAAGAAGCTGCCTGTTTCAACCCTTTAAATGCTCTGCTCTGCTTCAGGACAGAGCATGGTATGAAATTATCTACCTACTCCCAGATCACCCACCACATTTGATGCTCTCAGCCTGTAGGTCATTCTGCCATGTTTCACAGATTCTGATAACACATCTGTGCTTCCACTGAATTTTAATTGTTTGTTGGCAAAAGTCTAATCTTAAAGTATTTGCCATATTTCTAATCATGAAATAAGCAGTAGAAAAATGTTGATTCGATTTAATTTACACAATCTTATAATAGACTTCTCTTACTAAATTTCAAACCCTGGGATTTAGAGGTTTCACAATATTTAAATCTAGGAAAGAAAATAATTCTTAGATTTGCAGCCAAATTGTATGTAAGTCGGAAATTTAGTTAGAAAACTATAAGCAAGCATATCCCATATTCTTAGTGAAAATAATTTGAATGCAGTTGTTCTATACTGAAATCGGTGCATAGTAAGTATTTAGCATAGTGTCTGGCAAAGAAATAGCATTCAATAAATGTTACCTACTACTGATTTCACTTTTTTTTTCCTTTAGTGCTGGGGATTGAACTCAAGGGTGTTCTATCCCTGAGCTACAACCCCAGTCCTTTTTTACTATTTATTTTTATTTTTTATTTTTTGAAACAAGGTCTTACTGAGTTGCTAAGCCTGGCCTTGAACCTGTAATTCTATTGTCCCAGTCTCCCAAGTACTTGGATTGCACAGGCAGGCATCACCGTGATTTACTCAATTTCACCAATTTTTAGGATGTACCGTTTTGCACCTTTTATCCTATAAAATTTGTATGTGTGCTGCAATTCATGGTGTCTTAAGATCTTTGTCAGCCAGAGAAAGTCTTAATGGAGTTGTTTAAAAACCTTCCCTTAGTCGGGTGTGGTGGCACACACTTGTAATCCCAGTACTTGGAAGACTGAAACAGAAGGATCACAAGTTCAAGGACAGCCTCGGCAAGTAGTGAGACTCTCATCAACCTAGTGAGACCCTGTTTCAAAATAAAAACAAAATAGGGTGTAGCTCAGAGGTAGAATGCCCCTGGGTTCAATACGCCCCAGTACCATATGCACATACACATACAAAAAGTCCCTTCATTCCACTTAGTAAGATCAAGTAAATACCAACAACTGTTTTAGGTTCACCGAAATATGCACCTTGTAACTGTGCCTGCTTACATGCTGTCACAGAGTAGGTGTGAATATGTGCTGAATAACTAATTTGATAACCTTTGGTTATAATTTAAATTGTAAAATACCTTATAAATTGGAAATGTGTTTAAGAAACAGGAGCCCCTCCTCTTATTGGTAATGTCTACAAATGTCAATAGAATGTCAACCTCATTCTGTCTCATATTCAGACATTGGCATTGCCAATTATTGCAAGGAAGTTGCACATTAGAAAGGCAGATGGTGTTTTGCAGACATATGCATTTAAGGGGCAAGGGCCGGGCGTGGTGGGGACAGGTGCTATTACCCTACCTTCCCAGCAGAGCTGATCTGAAGCCACTTCCTGCTGCTTTGATTGAAAATGCATCCCTATGTTATTCATTTCCAAAAGCTGCTTCATTTTAAAAAGCAACATGAATTTCCTGGTTACAATAATAAAGATGAACATAAGTTTAAAGATTCCCAGTGTAGGACAGCCATTATGGAAACACTATGAAGGTTACTTAGAAAATTAAAAATAGAACTACCACATGACCCAGCAATCCCTCCACTGGATTAATATCCAAAGTAAATGAAATCAGTATGCCAAAGAGATATCTACATTCCCTGTTTATTGCTGAGATTTTATTTTCTGTTTTTTGTGGTACTAGGGGTTGAACCCAGGGTCATTCTACCTTTGAGCTACACCCCTAGCCCTATTTTTTTTTTTGAAACAGGGTCTCACTTAAGTTTCTGAGGGCATCACTAAGTTACTGAGGCTGGCCTCAACGCTACAATCTTCTTGTCTCCCAAGTACTGGGATTACAGGAGTGGGCCACCACACTCAGCTTATTACTGCATTTTTCAAAATGACCATATATGGAATCAACCTAAGTGTCCATCAATGAGTGAATGGAATATACACACTCATAGAACACACACATACACACACACACACACACACATGCACACACATACAATGGGATAAAATTCAGCCTTTAGGAAGAAAGAAACCCTGTCATTTGCAACAACAATAATTAACTTGGGGGGCATATGTTAAGTGAAATTAGCCAGACACAGAAAGATAAATACCAAATGGACTCACTTACATGTGGAATCTAAAAAAGTCAAACTCATAGGAGCAGATCGCACAATGGTGGTTATCAGGTACTGGGGGCGTTGGGGAGATGCTGGGGAAAAGATACAAATTTTAGTTACATAAGAGAAATAAGTTCAAGAGATCTATTGTACAGCATGAGACTATAATTAATAAGAATGTATTGTATTCCTGAAGATTTTTTATGTGTGTGGCAATGGGGATTGAACCCAGGGGAGTTCAACCACTGAGCTACACCCACAACTCTTTTTATTTTTATTTTGAAACAAGGCCTCCCAAGCCCTGGGTGCCACAACACCCATCTCAGATTTTAAGTGTTCTCATCAGGAAAATTGACTAAGTATAAAAGATCGTGCATATATTCAATTTAGTCATCCCACAATGTAAATGTATACTATAAATTTACACAATTTTGTCAAATAAGAATCAATTAATTTAAAATAGGATCGTAATGAAACGAGGGAAAGATAGTTTCTGAGTTCTTCTTTTATTAAACCTTGTAGGGAATTTCCCAGTTTCTTCCCTTGACCTTGATACTTTATAGAAATGTTCCTATACTCATATAGGAAGTTATTAATACCAACCTCAATAATATGTAGGGGAGGGGAGAAGCTGGATGGGATCGGGAGGGAAACACACCAAGTGGGGTGGGCACGTATGTGTCCATCACTTTGAACCTCATTATGATGTAAAATTACAATGTACCAACAAAAGTATATCTTTAAAAAGAAATGTCACAAAGATGATTTCTGTTTCATTTTCTAGAATAAAAGAGACTTGAGGAAGAAATATCCAAATATATACACAGAAGAGAAAAATCTTTGTCTGCAACTCATCCCTTTTCTTTTCCTACGATCACTAACCACCCTGCCATAACACAAGCATTTTCTCTCTTTCTCATCCTACAAATCTATCCAGCCACTAAGCCCTGGACACTCTGCCTCTCCATCGCTGTCCTTCTCCCCATGCCTGCATCTACCACCAGTTCAAGTCCAGGCTTTTTCATCTAGCACAGGTTATACCAGCCTGCTAGGGTATTGCCTCGATGCCAGTCTCTCCTGTTCTGGCATATTCTGCACTGATGCCTATAGGTTATCAGTCCCATACTTGAAATCTTCAGAATCTCTTTCTTGCCACCCCATTGCCTAATAGACACCTCAAATCCAGTATGTCCAAACCAGTGGCCCTGATCCTTACCTCAAATCCTCATTTCTCAGAATCTTTTCATATCGATTAATTGTGGACATTTCTTTTTTTTTTTTTTTTTTTGCGGTACTGGGGATTGAACTCAGGGGCATTCTACCTCCGAGCTATACCCCCAGCCCTATTTTTTATTCTTTATTTTAAAACCGAGTCTCACTAAGTTGCAGAGGGCCTCACTAGGTAGCTGAGGCTGGCCGCGAACCCGGATCCTCCAATCTCAGCCTCCCAAATGCTGGGATTACAAGCGTGCGCCACCACGCCTGGCAATTGTGGACATTTCAAAATCAACATGTTCAACGTGCACCTCCTGATTTAGGGATTAAAATTGCTTCCTCCCACAGTCTTCCTCAGCATTCCAGTTAACTAGGGAGAAAACCTTAGAGTGTGGGTTTTGGATTTTGTTTTTTGTTTTTTTTGTTTTGTTTTGTTTTGTTGATACCTCTCTTATTCCTATATCTAACACCCAATCCATCAGAAAAAAAATAAAATAAAAAACTCTGTTCGCTCTAGTATCAAGATGCCCATGGACAATCCAGCCACTTTTCAGAGCCTCCTTACCTGCCTCCACTGCTAGCTGCCTAATGCCCACAGTCTCCCTCCTTCCACCTGTGGCCCTCTGAAGTCTGCCCTTCTCGTCACGGGATTGCACCATCTTTTAAAGACCAAATCCGGGTTTGTTCTACCTTGATCTCCAGGATCGCTCTGGACCTCACCTTGTGACTTCTCCTCATTCAGCCTCCTTGATGAAGTCTCTGCACAAAGCAGACATGTTCTCACCCTAGGGGGGTTTGTTTATTTATTGTGGTCCTGGAGATTGAATCCAGGGGCATTCTACCTCTGAGCTACAACTCCCAGAATTATTTTACTCTTTATTTTGAAACAGGGTCTCACTAAGTTGCTGAGGTCCTTGCTAACTTGGTGAGGCTGGCCACGAACCCATGTCTCAGCCTCCCAAGTACTGGGATTACAGGCGTGTACCACTGTACCTGGCTCTGCCTTAGGATTTTTTTGCCTATAAATGTGCTGATGTGTCAGAAGCACTAAACGTTTTTTGTTGTTGTTGTTGTTGACCTGAATTAATTAAATGCCAACCAATTACGCATGAAACTTTTAGGCATGGGGAGAAAACAATTCCAAAACAAGCTGTAGCCCATTTTACCATCTTTATCTCCCATTTCAGATAATATTTCTAGGCTTTAGTCATGAATAAAATGCCCTTGTTCAGTTAGTTTTGTGCAAATAAACTTCAAAGAGAAAGGCACACCTTCATAAAAAAAGTTTTAAGTCTAGGTCACTTTTCTAAATTACAATGGTAAAAAAGGGGACTGATCTTGTCTTTCACAGGAGTTTCCAAGGTGGCTGTTCAGAGCCCTGAGTCAAGACGGAACAGCTCCATCTGCTGCCCGCTGGCCTCCATAAAATAATTTTCTTGGGCCCTTGCTAGCCCAATTTTATTTCTTATTTGGAAACAGTGTCTCACTAGGATGATGAGAGTCTCAATACTTACTGAGGCTGTCCTCAAACTTGTGATCCTCCTGTCTCAGCCTCTCAAGTACTGGGATTACAAGCATGTGCCACCACACCCAGCTTCTAACACATTTTAATGGTTAGTTTTTTGAACTTTGTTATGTCTCTCACATTATCATACAAAATCTTTATCTGGCAATCAAAAAATTTTTCTCTCCCTCTCTTCTTTCTCCTAGTGTGGCCAAGCACAAATTGTTTTTGTTTTTGTTTTTCTGAAAAATGCCCTTGTGAATTTAGACAAGATATTGTATCTATAGTATATTATCCTTCCTCCAGATGAACTAAGATACATTGCCTGCATTTATTCTAAGAAAAAAAAAAAGTTGTTTTGAAATTACTGTTAAAAAGAAGTTTGTCTAACTAGTATTATGTAACATATAAATACAGCACAAACAGGGATGTGATTCATCCATGGAAATGTAAAAAAATTTTATCTCTGGAAACTTAAGAGGAGAGTTAAGGTAGTAATACTAGTTTTTCTGGCTTACTAGTCGTATAATATCACGATTAACAGTCATAAGTAAATATAGTAGAACATTTTCTTCCAGCAAAAATATACTTCTTAAGTCCTGATTTTTAGAAATGTAAATGTCCCTCTCTTTTCCTTCATAAGTGACTATTACATTGATGGCTTATCATAGAGTCTATTAAGTAAAGCCATTTAGGCCCATTTGATCCTAAATGTCATTGGGTTGGGTGTGGTGGCACACACTTGTAATCCCAGGACTTGGGAGGCAAGACAGGAGGATCGCAGATTCATGGCCAGCCCTCGGCTACTTAGTGAGGCCTTCTGCAACTTAGTGAGACCCTCTTTCAAAATAAAGAATAGAATGTCCCTGGGTTCAATCCTCAGTACCACAAATAAATAAATTAATAATAAATAAATAAATAAATAAGTGAATGTCATTAGTGTATCCAACAAATATTTACTGAACATCTACTGGGCACACCGTTATCGGTGATAGTGATTCAATAGCAACAGATTCCCTCTCTTCAAGGAGTTTCTGTTCTAGTTGGATTTTCATTAAGCATTTCAGTAGATTGAGAAATGAACAATCTTTGCCCTCCTGACAACTGATATATTCAACTAGGGAGAAATAAGCAATGAGCATTATGAAAAAATATGTATTATATTGAATGGTGTTATGGATTAAATTGTGCCCCCGCCCATTAATTTGTTGAAGTCCTAACCCCCAGCACCTAAGAAGTGATCTGATGTGGAAACGGGGTCATTATGGAAATCACTGGGGTACAGTGAGGTCCGAATTGAGTATGGTAGACCTCTAAGACAATTGGGTTGGTGTCCTTATGAAAAGAGGACATTTGGACACACATATACACACATGTAAAGATGAAGACAGAGATCCTGCTTTGGACTTACAAACCAAGGGATGCCAAAACCAACACACTGGCAAAGGTAGGACAGAGGCAAGGAGCAGACCGTCTCTTACAACCCTCGGAATCTCAGACTTCCAGCCACCAGAACCCCAAGTAGTACATTTGTGTTGCTCTAAGCCACCTCATATGGGTAGTCTGATGTGGCAAATACAAGAAACTAATAAAATGGGCAAGAGTTCTAGAGGGGGAAAAAAAACTGAAGCAGAGAAAGGGTATAAGAAGAGTGAAGGCTGCAATTTAAAACCAGAGTCACCATGAGAGTGACTGCTTCATGGGAACAGTGGGTTTTCTTTTGAGGTGATAACATGCTTGAGAAGTAGCTAACAGTAGTGGTTGCATAGTATTGTGAGTACTCTGCATGTACACTTCAAGTAATTATATGTCATGCGAATCTCTTTTCAATTAAAAAAAAAAAAAAAAACTAGGGTGGCCAGGGACATCCTCCTTGAGGAGGTGAAATCTAGTGAAGACCTGAAGACACACAGGGAGAGACGTGTGTTTTGTTTTCTCCATACAGAAGGTGCTTCATGTACATGAATTAGATGAGTGTGAAATGAATGGCAATGAAAAGAGGCTCTTTGGTCTGAAGAGTTTGAGCTGAAGAGCAATGTGCATTTTTTAAAATCTTTTCATTATCACCATCTTCACGCAGACTACAGAGAATGGAGCAATAAGTATTTGTGTATATGTCACCCAGCTTCAATGATCACCTATATTTTGCCAGTCTTTATTTTATCTCCCCTCACCCCAGTATTATTGGCTCCCATGTTTTAAAGTAAATTTCAAACACCACATTGCTTTACTTGTAAATACTTCACTTTTTTTTTTTTTTTTTTTTTTTTTTTTGCGGTACTGGGGATTGAACTCAGGGGCATTCTACCTCCGAGCTACACCCCCAGCCCTATTTTTTATTCTTTATTTTGAAACCGAGTCTCACTAAGTTGCGGAGTGCCTCACTAGGTAGCTGAGGTTGGCCGCGAACCCGGATCCTCCGGTCTCAGCCTCCCGAATGCTGGGATTACAAGCGTGCGCCACC
>PVLC010006449.1:0-69213 GCA_004027655.1 Graphiurus murinus
GAGGTTTTTATACCTGCACCGGGTCTAAGCCACGAGGTGTCTCATACAGCTCTCACCTGGCCCGGCCACGAGTCGGGCGTGCTGGTGCATGCGCTCTGGCGTGGCACAGCCCTAGAATGTTTATCCGGCAGCGGCTTCTGGCACTCTGCCAGGCGCCATCTAGAGGCGAGGTCTAGCCCGCGGAACTAGGCCCCCGACAGGATTCTCATGATCAACATGCCTTTAATAGTGTTAGGTAAGTGTTTGGGTCAGCAATAATAAATATTTGGAAATTAGTTTTCTATTTTTTTAAAAAAAATTATATTTGCGTCCTCTATACCACATAAAATGATAAGATGACAAAATAGTACCATCTCCACCTTTGAGATATAGAAATTTATAAACTAATAAATGCATAATTTAGACAGTAGTGTTTTCAGCCAACGGTGGTGGGGGGGGTTCTGTGTTTCATGTATTTATTTAATTCCTCTCTTCTTCACTGCCTCCAGGATTTAGTTTACAACATTCACCTCCCTCCTGATAAAAATTTCCTGCAGCTCTGAGGCTAGTGAATTAGACTATAGTATTATTTCTTATATGGTCAGTAAATTCCTTATGCTTCCTTCTTATTCTCCTCATTTTTGAAGTTTTTGGCATCTGTTTCTGTTTTCTTAGTACTATAAGTGTTAACAATGCCTGAAACAGCACCACTAGCCACAGGACTGATTGTTCCACTTTCCCCAGACTCCTTCATCTTGATGTCCTACAAACCTTCTTTTCTGCTTCCATTTTGTTTTGCCACCATTTACACAGCCACATCTTTGAACTTGTCTTTGGAATTTTGGTTCAGTGAGCCTTCCAAACCCAACAGGCTCAATTACTATCAGAACCTGATTTCTTTCATGACTTTGAACTTTCCAGTCATCTTAATTTTGTCTATTCCTACTTCATTTTCTCCTGAGTGAGACTGGGCTATTACTGACTATTCTCCTGTTCATATTTTAAACTCCTTTTCTCATGACATTTTAAAATTTTTCCTTTTTTGCACATTTCTGGAGCAGTTCCAGTAACCTATTTTTCCTTGCCTGGAGAAAACCCTATAATCAGGAATATTGATCCCTTTACACAAAGACTGCAAGCAACCCCAGGGGACCCCAGTGCTACTTAGTAGTGCTGTTATGTTTTATTATACTGCTGCTATTTTCTTAGCCAGCTCATATCAGTAGCAATAATTGTTTATAAATTTCTGTACTTTAAAAGTTTTGGCCGAGCATGGTGGTGCACGCTTGTAATCCCAGTATTTGGGAGGCTGAGACTGGAGGATATGGGTTTGCAGCCAGCCTCAACTGCTTAGTGAGGCCCTCCGCAACTTATGAGACCATGTTTCAAAATAAAGAATAAAAAATAGGGCTGGGGCTGTAGCTCGGAGGTAGAATGCCCCGGGTTCCATCCCCAGTACCACCACCAAAAAAAAAAAAAAAAAAAAAGTTTTGACCTCCTTCTTCTTCTTCTTCTTCTTCTTCTTCTTCTTCTTCTTCTTCTCTTTCTTCTTCTTCTTCTTCTTCTCTCCTCTCTCTCTCTTCCATTTAGTGAAGTTTTTCTCTTTAGCAGAGACTTTGTTACGACACAAAGATATTAGATAGAATTTCTTGGAAAGAAACTTTGTGAAGTACTGAACTGAAATCACACATCTGTTTATGTCTTAACTGATCTGTTTCCTTTTGACAAAAGCCAATTCTGATAACTTGTGTCTGAATCCCCTTCTCTTCTACCTAAGGAGTCTTGATATTTTAATTGTGCCCTAGTATTTCTTAATTTTTAGTATGTTTCTCATAACTCATTTTATCACTCAGCACTTAAAAGTACTCTATAGTTTTCAAGATCTTAAAAAAGTCTTGCTCTAAACTTAATGGTCTCATTCATCCACCTCATACCTTTTTCCTTCATTTAATTCTGAGCATCTACAGTGTGATGGCTGCCATCAGCTCTTGGCTGAAATTGCTGTACAGTGACAAAATAAATAAGCACTTTCCCTGTCCATATGTCACTTGATTTCTTGTCAGCATTGCATGTGGTTGACCATCAAGTCATAAGTTTTTGAAGGAGAGTCTCCAGATTTGAATCACCTAGGCCTATAACAGTGTCAGCCCCAAAGGAGACCGTTGATGCTTGTCAAAAATAAGTAATAAGAGGAGAATTTTGTAATTTTCAAAATGCTAAACACAGAGATAAGAAAACATGACAGAAATTCTGGCTTCTGCTGTGACATCATTCTTCTGTCTTCTCAACAAGAAAAAAGTCTGAAATAATCTGAAAATTAATAACTCTTCTTAGTTCCTCCGTGATTAAAGTTGCAGGACAAATTGCCACTCCAAAACTAGAAAAAAAGGTAAAAACAAAGAATTACAGCTTATTGGGAAACAGAAGCCTCTGCTGAAGTCAGTTACTACTAGGAACAATTAAAAGACAATTGCCTAATTACTTACAATGAGCCTGGAAAATCTTGGGAGATGGAAAACAAATGAACAAACAAAAAACCTCCAATAGGCACATCCTCTGGTAAACTTTACCTTCAAATCTCTAAATGGTTGTCAGGGTAAAGGTTGGAGAAAGTCATTTGTGCTTCCAACAAGAGGAAGAGAAAAGTACCATTTGCAACACAGCCAGAAAATTAATTATGTTAACAAGTCATGCTAACTAAAATAACATTAACATCAAGGAAAATTATTTTACTAGAACCTAACCAACTTGATTTCATCAGAGCCTAACCAATTGGGAAGACAGAAAATACTCAATATGAGCCACCTTTAACCTTCTCAATCAGAGAAAAGAACTAACCAACTCTACTAGTGCTGTCCTTCCAATCTAGTCTAAGAGCGGTGAAGCTGAGATGCAGTTGTGAAGATCACAGCAGGGATATAAGCTCATAAGACAGACACCTAGTCACAGGACTGTAGAACCTTTTTCTTAACCCCTTGTTTTCCCACCATATCAACAAAGGTTTAAAAATAATAATAAAGTAATAGGGGTTCACAGCTAAAAAGAACTTTAAGCCTCAGACCCTATTTAAGTAGGAGTCTCTAGGGAAAGACAATGAAGGAGGCAAAAACAAGGACATTAAAGGATATTTTAGCCACTGACACAAGGGTTCCAGGCAATAAACATAGCCTAACTCTAATCCAGAACAAACAACTAAAACAAACAAACAAAAAGACTTCATACCCGTGGCCCATTTACCCAATTTCCTTTTACCCAATATGTCATGTTTGGCTTTCAACAACAACAAAAAAAAATTCCAGGGCCTTCAAAAGGCAAATACACAGACACACACACACACACACACACACACACACATACACACACACACACTGATCTAAGCATCAGAACCAGGTTCAAATATTCCAGAAATTTTGGAGTAACCAGACTGATAATTTAAGATCACTATGATTAATATGCTCCTTAGCATTAATCATCACTAATGGAAAATGTACAAGAATAAATGTGTAAAACAATCAGAGAGAAGAAAATTTTCATTAAGAAAGTATCAATGGGAAATAAAAAACAGTAAAAGTACTATTTGGGAAGCCGGGCGTGGTGGCGCACGCTTGTAATCCCAGCATTCAGGAGGCTGAGACCTGAGGATCCGGGTTCGAGTCCAGCCTCAGCTACCTAGTGAGGCACTCCACAACTTACTGAGACCCGGTTTCAAAATAAAGAATAAAAAATAGGGCTGGGGGTATGGCTCGGAGGTAGAATGCCCCCGAGTTCAATCCCTAGTACCACAAAAAAAAAAAAAGTACTATTTGGGGATTCTATTCAATAAAAATCATATTATATGATTTTGTGATTATATAATATTATAATAATCATATTATATAATATATGATTATGTGATTATGATCAAACATATTTTTAACATTTTTCATAGTCACATGGAACTGGACACATTCTACTCATAAATAATAGGGGGGTGGTTGAGTAGATGATTATACATTCATACAATAAATTTGTACTAACCAATAGAATTTACTACATTTCTATATTGATAGAAACATTTTAGTAGCTGAACTGCTCAACATGGTAGCTAATAGATTCATTTGAACAACTGAAATGTGACTAGTGCAACCAAGGAATTAAATCTTAAATTTCATTAAATTTAAGTTAACATTTAAACTTAAAAATTAGCTACTTGTGGCTAGTATTATTTTGCCTAGCACAGTTATTGAATATTAATTGTCTTGAAAAGATTAGATTCATATAGTTTTAGTTGGAGAGTTATCCAGTTTAAAAGTACAGTTTCTAACATGTATAAAACTTGATCTTATTTTATATTATAAAAATCAGTTGAAATTTCTCAGTGGATATAATTGTATTTACTAAACCTTAGAAGAATGATTAAAGATTGAATTCGTACTTTTAACAATTATGAGCTGTGAGGTTTGAACAAAGGTGCAAGTGTCACTTCTGGGCTAAGGGCATTTAATTACTGACTTGAAGCTCTTTAAAGTTGTTTTTCTTCTGTCTTGCCAACTAGGAAGCTTCAAGATACTGATTGCTCCATCAGTTTGGGACTTGAAATGAGAAAAATATATGAGAAACTGTGATATAGGTGAGAAACATTTTTATCTTAAGTCATTGTGGATTTGTTATAGCAGTAACTAAGACTTTCTATATAGTCATTTTATATATATATATATATATATATATCCAAAACTGGTGAAAAGACAGAGCAACTTTAAATCATTATATATACTTAGAAAAATAAGCAGTAAAAGAGTTAAAAATAATAGCATAAGCTAGGAACTGTGGCACACACCTGTGATCTCAATTCTTGGGAGGCTGAGTCAGGAAGACCATGGGTTCAAGGCAAGGGTGGGGCAACTTAGAGAGATCCTGTTTCAAAATAAAAAATAAAATAGCACTGGAGGTATAGCTCAGAGGTGGGGCACCCCTGAATTCTATCCCCAGTACCACATGCACAAAAAAATACTAGCATAAAAGAATATATACAGTGATATAGGTAAGCATATAATAAACTGAATTCCTCATTTTTCTTAGCAAACAGGTGTTTACATGTCTTTGAGTTTGAAAATAATCTAATCAAAATAAAATAAAATTATTTGGAATGACACGGTATCTATAATAAAATTTAAATCCAGAAGTGATTGAAAGAGTTTAGCTATCAGAAGTGAGACTGGGTAGGCAAAGGTGGAAAACCTACTTTTTATTTGTTCTTTTCTGAAGTGGTATTCATGTATCATTTCCATAAATAAAAATAACACAAGCATGACCAGATATGTGTCTTCAGTTTCTACTTCCTTTTCTAGCTCCTCTTGGACTTATACATGTGGTTTTCCACCTGTACACTCAATTCTTGACTGTTTTACCATCTAATAGAGACAAAGAGTAAATGACCCACCTATACTTGTGATGTAGTGGCTCAGTATCCAAGCCAAAGTTCTGAACTTGCTCCTTCAGATCATCTTGCCCAATCACACTTGTATTCAAGTATCCAAGTACACCACCTGGTAGCATGGGTGGGTCAAAGGTCACACCTTCTCCCTTCCCCAAACATCCAAGTGGGATCTGAGACTTCTTCCCCAGTTTTGCCTGTAAACTCATTCCTAATATACAAATATGTGGCCATTGTTTGTAGGATTTTTACTGCCATGACTTGATGTGGCTCATCTTCTCCCTCCCTCTTGACTTAAATCCCTGTTCCAAATATCAGCAAAAGGTGAGAAGTGTAAGGCTGTGCCAAGTTATGGCAGGCAATCTTCCTGACTCCTAAGGTTTGAGAGGTGTTTGGATTTTCACTTTGTTCCCCTTATCCAAATGAATGTGGTATCACACTAGTGCTAAGTAAATATGGAACAAAGATTAAGTTTTATCCCTGGGTATTGTACTCAGGCACCTAGCTGGTTTGCCAATTTTTCCTACTCATAGTGCATGGGTAGCTCAGTTCCAATGACTGATGTATATATGTTATTATTAAGTTCTGAGTTACATATGGTTTTATAACACGCTTTTTGTTTTTGGTATGGCATTTGTGTGTCAATGTTTAATCATAGGAGTGTTTTTGTTTTAATTGAATAAAGAGTGTTTTTTTTTTTTTTAATTGAATAAAGCAAAAAGCAAGAACAAATTTAACTCATTGTTTCCCAACCTAGAGTCTGTGTTGATGAAATCTCTGTGTCTGTCATACCTCTTAAAGACAAACACTACAGTCGGGCTTGATGGCTCACATTTGTGATACCAGTACTTGGGAGACTGAGACAGGAGCATTGCAGGTTTGAGGCGAGGCTCAGCAACCTCGTAAGACCCTTTGCAATTTAGTGAGACCCCATCTCAAAATAAAAAATAAAATAGAGCTGTGAGTGTAGCTCAGAGGTAGAATGACTCTGGTTTTAATCCCTGGTAACACACACACACACACACACACACACACACACACACACACACACACACAGGCACAAAAGGCAAACACCACAAAGAAATTCAGAGTACAGGCCTCTGTATGGTTTTTCTAGAAACCATCATGGTGTTACTAAGTATGCATGTAAGTTTTTATAAAGTATCAATTTATCTTCTCAGAAGTGCTAAGCATTAAATATTTATATTTGACTGCTTGATAGATGAAAATGAATATTTTTATTCCAGTGTTGAATTTTCATTTTTGATAGGGGTATTGAATTTTTATCATTAATTATCACTTTACATCTTTATCACTTTCTATTGGTAAGTTGGTCTTCTTATTTAATTTTAAGAGTTCTTTATTTTTTATTCTGACTATAACTTTGTTATCACATATATATGGATAATTTTTCAACTTCTATTTTCACATATTTTTTGGTAATTTAAAACATACCCCAGTCAATCATCCTCTTCTTTTAGAACTTTTCCTTTCAAGTTTGGAAATAGTTTTCCTAATCTTAAGGGCATATATGACATATTAATTTTTGAAAAATATTATTAGCCAGTTTGTCATACTATTGTGTAAGAAAATAGAAATGTGTTAAAGTTGTATTAGAGTAAAATTGTCAAGTTCTCTGAAGTGAGACAAAAAGCAAAAGAGGGTATAGTATAGAGAAGAAAACTAAAATTCTCTCATGCGTTGTTAGATCTTCATTATATATGTAGCTAAACTTTTCTTTGATGCTCAGCTATAATTTATGAGGCAACAATCTCAAAAAAATCAGAATAAACATTTTTCTCTTTAACCTGAGGTCACCAAGCAGCAGGCACTAGAGAACACTGAATAAGACAAACACTCCATTTTCATGTTTTGAGTTTCTTTTTTTATAATGTTATCAGCTCATTGTAATTTACATCACAGTGAGATTCAAAGTGATATGTTTGCATATGCATGCATCAGTTGGTGTACTTCCTTCTGCATCCCACCCAGCTCCTGCCTCTTTGCTCCCTGTACATGTTACTGAGAATGGTAGTGATTTCTTCATATTTGGGCATAACATCCCTTGATCTATTTGAGTTTCTTCTGGACCAGATGTGGACTTTTCTATCCTCTCCTTCCATGTAGGACTTACTGTCTTCTATAATTCCTGCCAGCACTGCTGGAGGGCTGGAGCACACTTCCAGCAGAAAGCAGACATTCTTGCCTCCAGCTGGTTCCTTCCTGGGCAGTATGTTTGTAAAGGCATGAGCCTTTGGTGAAGGGTAGAGACACATTCTCTTAGGAAAGAAAGAGAACTGGGAGCTATTACTTCATTGTGGACTCTAAAAGGGATTCAGGCTTGAGGGAGCAGAATGAAAACACAGTCAGCAGCTCTCTCTCAGCTTTTATTTTTCCCCTAAAAAAAATACCATTTTTAAGAAGGATTCTCCATGAGATCTCAGTTTTAGAAAGCTTGTACTTAGGAGAGATGAATAAGAGAATGTTATCATTCTGGGGAGTTGGTCTTCTAATTTCCCTTCCTCCTCTGCCCCTCCCTTTTCTCACTCCCCTGCTTTTACTCCTCTCTCTCTCTCTCTCTCTCTCTCTCTCTCTCTCTCTCTCTCTCTCTCTTTCCTACATTTAAATTTAAGAATAAAATAATTATGAAATAATTTCCTATTTGTTCAGCAACAATAATCTACCTTTCAGGGTTTGTCCAAATTTACCTTTCAGTTTGGGGAGATGAATGTTTACCTGTTTACCAGGTTTTGTCAGGTTTGTTTTTGTTTGTTTGTTTTTAGTTTTGGGTACTAAGCATTGTGCTTCAAAGCTACACCCTCAGACCCCCAGACTCCCAGACCTCCAGCCCTGTTTTAGTATTTTTTTGTTTGTTTTATTTTGAAACAGGCTCTCACTAGGTTGCTGAAGGTCTTTCTAAATTGATGAGGCTATGTTCTAACCCGTGATTCTCCTGTCTCATCCTCCCAAGTACTGGAATTAGAGGAATACATCACTATGCCTGGCTTGTTAAGTCTTTTAATTTTGTGTTTTTGCAGATTTTAGAACATTATGATTTGTTTTCTTATCCTTGACCTGGGCTATGTTTTGAATGTCTCCTCCAAATTTCATGTTGAAATTTATTTGACATATTGATGGTATGTTCGGTCATAGTAGTGATGTGGAACCCTTAAGAGATGATTAGGTTACGGGGGTCCTAGGGTACTTTTCTCACAAATGAATAAAACCTGTTCTCCTTTCTTCCCTGTGCCCCTACACTATGCATTCCTATCTTCTCAAAAATGCTCTTCTATATTGTTGGGAACTAAAGATGATAATCTAAAAATTGTTAGGTGTGGTGGTACATTCCTATAATCCCAGTACTTGAGCGGCTGAGAGGATCACAGGTTCAAGGCCAGCCTCAGCAATGTAGCGAGACCCTTTTTCAAAACAAAAAATAAAAAGAGTAGGGGTGTAACTCTGAGGTAGAATGCCCCTGGGTTTAAGCCCCAGTACCACACACACAAACAAACAAACAAATAAATAAATAATTGGTACTTGTTTTCTGTATGTCAGGGATATATTCTAAATATATACATCCTTCAACTGTCAGTATCTTTTTTGCAATTCCACACTTATCCTTAGCTCTTTGAGGTCTTGTAGAATCCATTTCAGTTGATGCTGCACTAACCCAGTTTCCTTAATTTCTGAGACTCCCTGTTGAACCATTTCAAAAGACATCTGCAACCTTTTTATTCTTTCAGCTCAGTTACAGCTCCCTAGGTCTTTGCATTCTGTGAGGTCACTGTTAACATGCTCATGTGTTTGAAATGATGTCTATTCACTTATTATCATGCCCACTTCAGGAAAGGATTTGGGAAATCTTACTGTTATTGCTATCTGCTGAGCACATTAGCACAGAGCTGCATGATGAACTTTCTCAATTTTAATTCCAGAGAGGCAGACAGGGAAAGGGCAGACACCATGAGAGAGGCAGCAGATGGAATAGATAAGGATTTGTGGAGAAACACTGGTCATTAATTGTGGACTTACGAAAATGATTTCCCTGTGTGATGCAATGGTCTCTCAATGAAATAGGAATCATGATGCCAAATAATTTCATGTGGCTTTGAGGGCTTTGAGGACCTAATGAGCTCAGTTATCATGAAAACTAAAGTTTTACATTGCATTAATGGTTAATAAGGAGGAGATGGTCTCCCTGTTAACCATTAATGCTGTAATGAGTGCATTAAAATGTCTGAACTGTTGGCACCCGCTCTGTTTATGCTGCTGACTTTGAAGTGTCAAGAGAAGCCTGCCTGCTCTGAAACTGCTCAAAATCACAAAGGCCTGTGCGGCGCTAGAATATAATCTATCCAACTCCTCTTTCCTCAACCAAAATAATGTGGTTCTGTACAGCTTAGTAGTATACATACACTATCTTCACTTCATTTCATGCACATATCTGACCTATGGAGATAAAAGGAGAGGAGCTGGCCCTACAACTTTTCCAGGGAAGAAATCAGAAACTGGAACATTGTCTTCCAAAGCAGGCCAAGATGAAGATGGAAACCAGGCTCGTGAGATGACTAACAAGAAGGATGATCCTCTCCCACACTTCCTGCCCATTCTGCTGAACTGAACATGCTCACAACTCCAAGAATTGGAGATGAATTTGACATGACCAATCACTTTTTTTAAAGTTAGTCAATTAATAATTTCTAAATTGACAAAACACTTATGTGTATAGGGTACTACATGCTTTTTAATCTATGTATGTATTCTGGAATCAAGTAGTCACGTGCAGGTCTACCACAGACTTAGTATTTTGTGGTGAGGACACTTGAAATCTGCTTGCAGCAACTTTGAATTATGTCATCAATTGTCATGCATTCTACTCACCATAATGCACAATAGAGCTTGCAAACTTATTCCTTCTGTCTTGGTGAGATTTTAAATCCTTTGACCAAAATCTTCTTAATCCACTTAATTGCATCTTTTTAAGCACACATTCCTTTGCAGATAGAGGGAGAGGGTAAAGAGTGGGAATAAGAGTGAGAAGTTTAAATCCACCCATGTCTGTGTGTGTGTGTGTGTGTCTGTGTGTGTGTGTGTGTGTGTGTGTGTGACCACGGGGTGGGGGAGTAGATACTGGAGATTGAACCCAGAGGTGTTCTACTTCCGAGCCACACCCACAGCCCTTAATTTTTTTTGTTTGTTTGTTTTGTTTTATTTTGAAACAGGGTGTCTGTAAGTTGCCAAGAGTCTTGCTAAGTTGCTGCGGCTGGCTTCCTATCTCAGTCTCCCAAGCACTGGAATGACAGCTGTGCATCACTGCATCCAGTTTATAACTTCTAAGATTATAGGTCAACTTGAAATTATTGAGTATCTTTTGGTCTGCTAAAAGATACATTTTGAGATGTTTCATTTTTATATACATACCTTTTCATTTAATATTATCAAGTCTTAATATTAAGCAAAATGTTACATTCTATGTTGAATGCTTTTCCCCCAAAACTAACTATGGTTTTTCAAGGGGTCAGGATAAAGAGAGAAAAGGAAAATGAAGAAACTGTAGCAGATTTCTAAAATTCTGAGACATTTTATGTGAAAATTTAGGAATCAGCTGGGCATAGTGGCGCATGCTTGTAATCCCAGTACTTGGGAGGCTGAGACCGGAGGATCCGGATTCTCGGCCAGCCTCAGCTACTTAGTGAGGCACCATGTAACTTAGAATAAAGAATAAAGAATAAAATAAAGAATAAAAAATTGGGCTGGATGTGTAGCTCGGAGGTAGAATGCCCCTGGGTTCAGTCCCTAGTACTACACACACACACACACACACACACACACACACACACACACACACACACAAATAGGAATCCTTTTGCTCATAAAATATTACAGATTCTTTCATTTTGGGTTATGTTATTCTAGGAAATATGAAAGATCTTGAAGAAAAGAACTTCTATATTTTAAATGCAGACTTGGTAGTCTCACTTCTTAAAACCATGTTCTTTCTATAAGGTCAAACAATTTATTACTGAGATAATAAAGGACAAATAAAACACTGGAAACATTCTGTGATAAAATGGACTCAATTTCCAATAGTTAATTTGTATTTCATCTGATTTAGCCTTGCTTGATTCCACATGATGTGTTTTCAAGCAGAACTCATTTTTCACATTGTGTGAAGACATAATAGCAGCAAGTGCAGAAAGACCATTAAATCATATATACCCTCCTCTGGTAGATGTGTTATCTAACACTATTTTGATGGACTATGTGATATTTCAGAATTAGGAAACACTGGCAAAAATCACATGATGGCTGCCAATTTCCTAAATCCTCTTGTCATCATTCTTTTAGTTTCTGATCATCAGCTTAGAAAATTTTAATGGAAAGAATTAAGAAATGGACGAGGGAGGGTTTCTCTCCACCACTTGTTCTTATTGTGCCATTAGACTACAATGATGAGGTCCTGATGAGGTGCTGGTGACGAGAGTGGCATCCACACAGGCTCCTATTGTTCTAAAGTTACACATGAGCTCATTAACGCATGAGATCAAATGGAAGCCACTGTGCCTGCTGACATGCCCCTCACGAGAACACCTCTGGTAATGGAAGTTAATAAAAATCAGCAGATCCAAGTATTTAAAAAACAAACAAAAAAAATCTGACTATTTAAAGTGGCCAAGAGGGCAAAGGACCTAACAAATTCATAATTCGGTTGATTAAATTTGCTCAGATAGATGAATAAAAAATAGAACCTTAAATTATATTAAATAAACCAATAGACATGGATATAAGCTAACACAATTTTTCCTTTAAGTGTGAGCAATTCTCTCATAATTGGAGTTTGTTTAGTTCTTTTTTTTTTTTTCAAGTATTTTTGTCAAGTTAAGGGGTTGGCAAACTGTGGTCTATAGGCCAAAGGGAGCCTGACATCTATTTTTGTGATAGGATTCATTGGAACACAGAGGGACTCATTCTTCTGTGGATTGTTTATTGTGCATGGCTGCTTCCATGCTACAGTACCAGAGTTCAGTGGTGGAGGAAAACAGCATATGCCTGCAAAGTCTAAAATACTCACCACCTGGTCCCCAGCCATCCCTGGTCTAGTTTTTTAATATATCAAGTGCCACAGTCACATTTCTGTCTGATTCCAAATAGCAGATATAATATCAATTGTCTTAATAAAAGCATAAATGTATTCTTTTTATTTTTGTCTAAAAAATTTTTAAAGTGAGAAATTAGATGAATACATTCAAGCACTCTCTGGCTTTAAAAAAAAAAATCTGGCTAAAATATCTTCCCTCAGGAAAAAAGTATCATTTTTTCCAGAATGAATATTGTTCTGCTTTCTACTTTAAAATTAAAAATAATTTTGTGTAATTTGCACAATAAACTAATTGTATAACTTTTGTGTATAATGTTTAAAATATATATATATATATACACATTATTACATGGCTAAATTGAGCTAATTAACATGACTTACTTCACATATTTTTTCTAATGAGAGAACTTAAAATCTAATCTTTTGCTCATTTTCAAGAATACATTGTTATTAATTTTAGGCATCATGTTGCACATTAGATCTATTTAACTTATCTCTTCGAGTTTGTATCTTTTATATTTTTTAAAAATTTGGAACAAGGTCCTGATAAGTTGCTGAGGGCCTTGACAAATTGCTGAGGCTGGCCTCAAATGGGATCCTTCTGTCTCAGGCTTCCTAGTAATGGGATTACAGGTGTGTGCCACCACAACAAGCCTAAACTTATATTGTGTGTGTGTGTGTGTGTGTGTGTGTGTGTGTGTGTGTGTGTTTTGCTGGGAATTGAACCCAGGAGTGTTCTACCTTTGAGCTACAACCCCAGCGGCCATATAAATATATATATATAATATAATATATATATAATATAATATATATATATATTATATTGGGTCTTGATAAGTTCCTGAGGACCTTGCCAAATTGCTGAGCTGACTTCAAAACTTCTATCCTACTGTCTTACTTTGCTAAGCTAAGTACTGAGATTATAAGTGTGAACCGCCTGCCTGAGTTTATATCTTTTGACCAACATCTCCCCCACTACTCATACCCTTACCCCCTCACCCCTGGTAATCACCATTCTACTCTGGGATTACAGGAGTTAACTCCTTTAGATCCCAAGTGTAAGTGAGATCATTCAGTATCTGTCAATGGCTGTCCTGTGCCAATTAGCAAAATAACCTCCAGGTTTATTCATGCTGTCACAAATAACAGAATTTCTTCCTTTTTAAAGTCTGAACAGAATTCTACTTTGTGCATGAATGTGTGCAAGAGTATCACACTTGCTTATCCATTCATCAGCTGATGGACACAAGTTGTTTTCATTTCTTGGCTATTGTGAGTAGTGCTGCAATGAACATGGGAAAGCGCATGTGTCTTAAACCTGCTAATTTCATTTCCTTCGGATATATATCCCAGAGCAGGATTGCTAGATCATTTGGCGGTTCTGTTTTTAGTTTTTTGAGAAATCTCCATAATATTTTTCTTAATAGCTATAAGAATTTACATTTCTGCGAACATTGTATGAAGGTTCCCCTTTTCTCTATACTCTATTCAACACTTGTTATAATTTATTTTTTGACAATAACCATTCTACCAGGTGGTACCTCCTTGTGTTTTTATTTTGTATTAATGATATTGAACTCCCCCCCCCCCACACACACATATCTATTGGTCATTTGTGTGTCTTCTCTTGAAGAATATCTGTGTAGGTCTATTGCCCATTTTTCAACTGGATTGCTCTCTTGCTATTGAGTTGTTTGAGTTCCTTATATATTTTGGATATTAACGTCAGATGTATGATTTGAAAATATTCTCTCCTATTTTACAGATTGTCCCTTCACTCTGATGATGGTTTCCTTTGTTGTCCAGGGTGTTTTAGTTTGGTACAATTCCATTTGTCTACTTTTTGGTTTTGTTGCCTTTGCCATCAGTGTCATATCCTATCAATCACTGGATTTGGACATAAGCAACATCATAGAGTTTTTCCCCTATTCTGACTTCTAGTAGTTTTACAGTTTTTGTTTTTCATTAATTTTTAGTTTTTCACATGGTATGAGATAAGGGTCTGATTTTCTTCTTCATGTGGATATCCAGTTTTCTCAACTTTCATTGAAGAGACCAAACTTTCCTCATTGTTCTTGATGAATCTGTCAAAAACAATTGTCTATAAATGTATGGATTTACTTCTGTGCTCTCTGTTCTGGCATATGTGTTTGTTTGTATACCAAAACCATGTTATTGTAGTTACTATAACTTTGTAGTAAGTTTTGAAATTAGGTAGTATGGTGCATCAAGCTTTGTTAGTTTTGCTCAAGATATCTTTGACTATTTGAGTCATTTTTAGTTCCATTTGAAGTTTAGGATTTTTTTTTTATTTATGTGAAAATGTCATTGGAATATTGCTAGGTATTGCATTAAATCTGTAGATTAAGTAGTATGGACTCTCACTTTACTTTTCTTTTTTTTTTCTATTTATTTTGAAGTAATTAGAATAGTTACTCAGGAGCAAAAATAAATTTAGAAGGGATTTCACTTGATACCTTCAAAAGAAAATATTATTCTCATGTTCAAAGATATCCTTGGGATCCTCTGAAGAGTCTGAAGATGTAATAGAAGAAACAGTTTCTTTACTACTCAAGTCAAGTGGAACAAATTCCAATCGCATCCAAGAAGGATGTTCTTGTTATCAAACTATTTCAAGGGGCAAAGAGGATGAAGTACAGAACACTAAGTTAATATTCCTTTTTAATGAAAATTATTTACTGAAATATAATTCACAGTTTTAATGCACACAACTCAGTGGTTTTTGGTATAATTTACAAAGTTGCATAATCATCACTATCATCTAATTCCAAAATATTTTCATCATACAAAAATCTCACACAAAAAATGTTAGTCGCTCTACTCCTCCCTCCTCCAGATCCTCACAAGCATTAATATAATTTATGATTCTATGAACTTATCTATCCCAGACATTTTATATAAATGGAATTATATAATATATGGCCTTTTTGTCCAGCATATTTCTATCCTTTCTAATTTCCTGGAGATTATAGTTTATTGATGACAGTTAGATTTTGTTTTATATTCATTTCGTTCTCTGAACAATTGATATAAATTTTTATGATATTTAGAAAGTCCAGCGAGATAAGAATCTATGATCTTTCTAGTAGTATGTTACAGTTAGCTCTTATAGGCTTCCAAGAGTTGACTATTAATATTTCAAGATATTTGCTTTCTGGTTGTTGAAGCA
This sequence comes from Graphiurus murinus, assembly GCA_004027655.1. NCBI lineage: Eukaryota > Metazoa > Chordata > Mammalia > Rodentia > Gliridae > Graphiurus > Graphiurus murinus. Next base: position 15,682 of record PVLC010006449.1, read on the forward strand.
GAGCAATTACTAAATAGTATACTATATAATCTTATAGTTAATTATACTAAATAAAGATAATAGATAATAAAACATTTCTTCCTTTTTTTACTGTTATCTATGATCTCAAGTTATTCACATGTATTTTATCTATATCTTAGAAACACTACATGATGTGTTACAGTGAGTCTCTCAACTTCACATTTGTATCATTTGTTTTTTAATTGGCCACAGTGGGGATATTTATACCACAAAGCCAATACCACAAAGCAGGGCTCTTTTCTCAACACGTATTTACCAGTTTACCACTCATTTGTCTGCTGTTTTTAACCAGTTCTCAATTATTGACCTGAAATGGCAGTGGATATTTACTGAATATTTTAGAGGATAAAGATCATGCTTTTTAAAAATTTTTTTAGGCAACTGTTTTATATTTTCATTAACATTTTAACATTTAAAAGAAACTATTTACAATAGATTTTTACTATATTTTGCATTAGATAGTCACCATAGAAACGTACATAGGTTAGAAGCAAGATGGATGGTTAAGGAGGGCCCTGTCCTGTGGGCTCCCTTCTCAGAGGAAAACATCGGTGCACTGGAGAAAGGAGTTCAGACTGTTCAATTAAGTAAGAGTGAGGAAAAGATACAATGTAAGCATTTAGATAAAGATAACCAGACATGGGGCCACCAATATCTCAAGGACACTATAAACACATCCCCCATCTAATCACGAATTAGCTTCTCACGCATAATCAGGGCCACTTCTGCTGTGTAGACACCTGCATGTTTTAGGGGATCCTCTTGATCACTATCTATGCTATCAGCTTCACTGTCAGGATCACCTCTCCATGTCTGATCCACAGTAATGGATTCCTGGACCCCATCACTCCAGCTGTCTTCATCCAGTATTCGACTTACTCCACTGCGGCTACTTTCTGGAGTCTGAGAACCCAGCTCTGTCTTAGCATATGAGCTCAACTGGCACAAGAGTGTTTCACCCATAGGGCCTGGGTTGGTCTTCTTCATCTGAGCATGAAGTGCAAGGGCATTCCTTCGGGCATGTTCAGCACAGAAGGACACCCCGTCTTTCTTCTCTGGCTTTGGAGGAGCACTGGGACCTCTTTTTCCACTCTTGGTTGGTATATAACTACACTGCTTGAAAGGTGCATTCTTGTTTTCAAGGATATGCTTAATGCAAAACTCTTGTCCCTTGAGAGGAGGCTGCGAGCATGGGCGATGAGTGAATGAACAAGACAGGGGCTCCTGAGACCTGGGCACTGGAGTGATCCTACCCCGATGGGTTGGCAAGATGTGAATCCGAATCCTGTTCATACCAAGACCTCTACCGCAGTGCTCCGCCGCACTGCTCGCCTTCTTTTTTGCTTTTTGATACATACACATACACACACACAGATACACACACATAATCTGGCAGATACATATCTTTTTATCAATGTAACTTAATAATGTAGTTTTTATTTATTCTATTTTTTCATTGTAAATTTTATGACACTTTATTTTGAGATAGTTTTTAAGATAGATTCATCAAAGGAAAACAAGTTCTTTGCGTGAGAATGACATCAGAAGGTGTACACTATGATTATAAGTTTGTCTACATGAAAATAGGATTGTTTTATCCTGTGTTCCATTGAAAATTGTTAAAATGGTTATTGTAAGGGAATATTATGATGTGGTAGATTCTGGGCAGTTTAGGATGTGTAGTTCTCATTGTCAAAATTGTTTTAAAAGTCTTGCTTCCTGCATCCTAGAAAAATTGGACTTTTGAATAGTATATGAGAAAAAATGTCCTCTATAAGGAAGACCTTTGGGAACATATAAACGCTTAGCCATGCTATTGACACTTGTCTACTTGCACTCCTTTGATGGAATACCTCTTCTGTGTTGCAATAAGAAACTCTCCTGAAGTATTCCATTGTCACTTTGTTTCTTATGGTGTCTAATACCAGCAGGATCAAACACATATTTTCCTAAACTGATCTCTAACACTTTATTTTTATTTAAGTCAAGTAGCATTTATTGGTTCATGATATTGATTTTTTTTTTTTTTTGAGCAATTTAACATTGAATAGTAACCTGAGAAAAAAACATGGTGAAGGCTAAATGAGTTCCCTGTGGTAGAGTAAGAGATGTGTAAGATTCTTCAGTGCCAGGGATAAATATTAGGCACTCATGCCTTCTCTTCTAAACATTCTCTTTTTTCTCTTCCAATTTTTTTCACTTTTTATTCATATCCCAAGACCTCAAATCTGAATGTTCCCTACTCCAATGTTCTAAAAATTTGGCAGCAGTAGGTTAAGATCCAGCATCTCAACTTGTTTCCTCATTATCACTGCCAGGTACAATAGGTGGTTGTGTTCTGAGCTAGTAATCATTTTTGCTCAACCCAGCATAAATAAACCAAGCGGTCAAAGAAGTCATATTATGTTTTTGAATTCATGGGGAAAATGCTGTAATTTTGGTATATGCTACAGCCATAGCACACAATTGGTTCACCAAGCATTTGTTAGTGAAGCTGGATTTAACCAATAACCAAGGATATTAAGTGATTCTGTTAAATGTTATCGATATTTGCATGAGAAACTGGCACACTTTCATGAAATTAAGTTATAACTTATTTATATTCAATATCATATACTAGTAAATATTTTTATCATGATATGTAAATGAAAATCTAAAAATCTCAAATTATTTTAACTTATTCCAATTTCAAAGATAGACAATTTGAGGGAATTGATTTTGTAATATAACAACATCAGTGGCTTAAAAATGAATCCTGGATCACACAATTGTGTTATATACACACAATGGTTTTTACACAGACATAAGGAACAAAATTATGTCATTTGCAACAAATGGATGAAACAAGAATATTATGTTCGACAAAATTAGTCAGTCTCAGAAAGCAAATAGCTATATGTTTTCTCTCATATGTAGATGCTAAATAGAAATTGGGAAACAGAAGAGATGTCAGATAGAGCAGCAGACTCTAATGGAGTAATGGAGGGGGTTTAGAGGAGGTGAGGGGGGGATTAAGAGGCAAAGAAGGTAACAGTTTAAAAAACGCTATGTATGTATATAAAATTACCAATGCCAATCTCAATGACATGTGTAGGGAAGGATAGGAAGGGAGGTGGGATCTGGAGGAAAATGTAGCAAATGTTGTGTTTATGTATGTTACTATCACTCTTTACATCAGCATGATGTATAATTATGATGCACCAATAAAAATATTTAAAAAAGAAAAAATAAACCATTTTCTTGTTTCCTCTTCCACACAATCAAGTGACTTTAATATACTAGGGGTAAATGTGAACTGTGTATATATCCATGATAGTGATGGCAGTGGATGTAAGGATGACAATGAAGAGGGGTTGACACTGCAAACAGGGTCCTTTCTTTTCACTTCCTGTGACTGTTCCTTTAAATTGTGCCATAGAAAACCTCCATTAGTATGATTAAGGAATCCCAGTGTGATTTTCATATTTATCAGGAGTGATATTGTGAGGGATGAGAGAAAAAAGTTTCCATTAGAAATTTTATTTAGGAAGATAAACCACTGACTCATTAATCATGTATTGAGTACAGTGCAATGTCTATACTTATCTTAGATACAAGGTTAGGCTAGTGATCAAGTCTTTCATGTGCCATTTGAAAACAAGAGATGCTGTGGTTTGCCAGGAGTGTCTTGCTTCTAATGCATTGCTCTTGGATGTTGTAGTTCAGTTCAGTTTGACAAATGTTGAAATCATCCCTTGAGTTGGGAGTATATTAATTTTTAGTAATAAAAATGATTGGGTATAATTCCAAATAGAGCCAAATATGCACAAATAATAATTAGGGCTAAGAACTTTCATATTATTGACAAAGTACAAAATAAGGAGTATTTATTGATTACCTTAACCATTATTTTGAGGACCAAGTAATCATAAGTAAAAGTATATAAATCCATGGGTTGGAATAAAAGCTTTATGCTTTAGTTATATAAGGAAATGACTTCTTAAACAAAACACAGAATACATAATTGCTCTGAAATCACCATAGTAGCTCAGAGGATAAGAGCATTGCCGTTGGAGGATTTGGCATCTGCACGGTCAGGTGAGGTTTCAAATCCTGATGTGACTTGTGTGGGCTGCTGCTATTAGAAATTCCTTCCAGCATGAATGCTTTTCTCAACTAGCCCTAGTATTCCAATCGAAGAACATTAGAACTTTTTGTCATTTTGTCTATGTATTTATAGTGATAATGTAAGGATATGAGCTATAAAGGTATTACCCCCCCCATAACATACACACACACACACACACCACACATACACACAATGATAGAGGTCTTAGAAACAGAATGGGTTGTGGAATTATTCTATTAGCCAACTGTGTAATCTTAGAGAGATAAACTATTATTTATTTAAAATTGTATATAAACTAAAGCCTATTGAAAAAGTAGTAGCTATTTTAAATTAGTTAGTATAATAATTACATTTAAAATGTTTTAGAACCGAGCGTGGTGGTGCACACTTGTAATCCCAGCATTCGAGAGGCTGGGACCGGAGGATCCGGGTTCGAGGCCAGCCTCAGCTACCTAGTGAAGCACTCCACAACTTAGTGAGACCCTGTTTCAAAATAAAGAATACAAAATAGGGCTGGGGGGAAAGCTCGGAAGTAGAATGCCCCTGAGTTCAATCCCTAGTACCGCAAAAAAAAAAAAAAAAAGTTTTAGAATGATTCCTCCTCCCTATCAACCTGCTTATTCTCTTTATCATCTGATCCTTTAATATAATTTATTACATATAAATATATAAAAATATTTGTTTATATTTTAAGCTATGTAATAAGGATTTTAGCAATAAAGAAATAAATTATCAAACATTGTTATATTTATTTTCCTAATCTAGAAATTTTCTTTTTACAGACATCAGACTTATATATCACTATTTGTTCAAACCTGAAATAAATATCTTATTCCATAAATAATTATGGATTTTTCTGTCAATATAATGATGTTCCAAGTGGGTGAGTCTAATTTACTCAAGAGTAATTGAAAGATTATTTTTTTTCACATATAGATCTAGAAAGCCTTCTCTTTCAAGTCCATTTTTCAAACTCAGCTCTTTTTCATTTTGAAAATAATTATTTCTTTAGGTTCACTGAATTCAATTCCTTGTAAGTTATTTAATATACTAGAAGACTATTTTCAAAGTACATTCAAAATAACTGATTCCTTTTAGTGTTTACTTTGAAAAACATAAATGCAATATTAAAATAAAAACTTCCAAATTCAGAATGTGGCTATTAAAAGTATTCTGTTTTTCTTTTTCTCTCTCATAAGGCAAATCACAATATATATTCTGTCATAAGTTCAGATTATGTTATCAAACCAAATATTTGATATATATGTAAATATATATAATTATATATAAATTATATGTATTATATATATACATTATACATAATTTTATATATATAATGTTATATACATAAATTGTCACTGTTCACAGGTTGCATAATCTTACATATAGAAAACCTCAAAGATGTCACTAAGAATTATTAGAACTAATAATTGAATTAAATTAAATTGATATAATTGAATTGAATTAAATTGATATAAAATTAGCATACAATAATCAGTGGCATTTATATGCTAAGACAAATTGTCTGAAATAGAAATCGAGGATCTGATTACATTTAAAATAGCTAAAAAGGAAAAGTATGTAGGTATTGATTTAAACAAAGAAGTGAAAGATCTCTATAATAAAATTATAAAACATTTATAAAAGAAATTAAAGAGGACATATACCATAAAGGAAAGACATCCTGTCTTCATGAAATGAAAGAATCAATAATGTTTAAATGTTTATACTACCCATAGCAGTCTACAGATTGAATGCAATCCCTATCAAAATACCAGTGACAGTGACATTGTTAAAAAAAACAAAACAAAACTATAAAATACTAAAACTTATATAGAACCACAAAATAATCCAAATAGAAAAGACTATTTTGAGCAAAAGCAGCACCGATGGCATTATACTACCTGACTTCAAAATATATTACAAAGCTGTCATAATCAAAAGAACACAGCATTTGTCTTAAATTTAAAACATAGTTCAATGAAACAGAATAGAGAGTCTTGAAGTCCATCCAAAATCTATAGCCAACTGATTTTTTAAAAAGTTACTGAGAATACATATTCAAGAAAGGAAAGTGTTTTTAATTAATTTTGTTGGGAAAATTGGATGTTTGCATGCAGAACAATAAAAGTAGGCTCTATCTCTTCCTAGTTACAAACATTCAACTAAAAATTGATTAAAGACCTAAAACTATAAAACTACTAGAAGAAATATAGGGGAGATGCTTTAGGACACTGGATTCACCTGAATGGGCAAAGATTTTCTTTTTTTTTTTTTTTTCTTGGTGGGGGAGAAGATTCCCAAAGCACAGGGGAGAGAAGCAAAATGGACATATAAGAATATATGAAATGAAAAAACTTCTGCACACCAAATGAAACAATCAACAGAGTGAAGAGGTGACATATAGAGCAGAAAAAAATATCTATACATATAACCTATACATCTGACAAGGGGTTGATGGGCAGAATATAAAAGGAACTCCAAATAACTCAATTGCAAAAACCAAATAACCTGATGTAAAAGTTAAAAATAGACCTAAAGAGTTACTTCTCAAACGAATACATATAAATGGCCAACAGGTATATGAAAAAATTCTTAGTATCACTAATCATCAATGAGATGCAAATCAAAAACACAATGAGACATCATCTTACTTCAATGTGAATTGCTATTATAAGAAACCTAAAGATAACAAGGCAAGGATGTGGATGAAAGAGAACCCTTGCACATTCTAAGATGTGAGTGTAAATAAGTACAGTCTTTATGCTAAATAGTATGGAGACTCCTCAATACAATTTGGCAATCCCACTCAAGGCTACATATCCAAAGAAAATGAAATTAGCATGTTGAAGAGGCATTTGAGGCTCTATTCACAATGGCCAAGAAATGGAAACAGTAAGTGTCCATCAATTGATGAATGTAAAGAATGTGTGATACATATACATAATGGAATACTTTTCATACATAAGAAAGAATAAAATCTTGTGATCTGTAACAACCTGGATGGAATTAAAGATGATATGTTAAATGAAATAAACAAGGAAGAGAAACAGAAGTGCTATGGGATCCACTCATACAGAGAATTCTAAAAATGTGCAATCCCACAGAAGTTGGGAAAAGAATAGTGAGTAAGCTGCGGAGAATGAGATAGAGGGTGGAGAAAGTTCCACCAATGGGTGCTAATTTAGAGAGAATAAGAAGTGCTGGTATGCTATTTTAAAGGAGGATTAGACATTACCAAAATATATATACATTTGAAAAAGCCTGAAGAAAGGTTTAGAAAGTCTTTACTATAAAAAAAAAAAAAAGAACTCAATAACAGTTAAACTCAGTGAAATGCATTTTCCTCACACTTGTAAGTATAGGTTTATGCAAAAATACATGTGCCACTCAGACAAAACTTGTCTATCTACATGTATTTTATTTATTTTATGAAAAAAGTGCCTCAACTATGAGAAGTTCTAAAAAAATAGACACATGTTATAAGTAGGTATTGTCAACTGATAATTGAAATAATCTGTGACATGATTAGATTAACTCAACTCAGCATGGGCTGGTATAACTTAGCTGAGCATGTCATAACTCAATAGACAGCATGCTTACCACGTGTGAGGCCCTGATGATCCTGCAGTGACCCCCACATGCAGTCCTAGTCTAAGTCACCCTCTCAGTGGGGGGAAGATAGAGGCTGCTTACTGCTTATTACAGAAAGCAGGTTTGAATTGCCAACTTGACAACAGAGATTAAAGTATTCACCTTTGCTGAAGCTCTGACTACCTTAATATTTTTAGAAAAGGAAAAAAAAATGATGTGAAGTATTTCACAGAAATTTCTGTAGTGGTGATGGAATGTGACATGAACAAGAACAGATAAACAAGAAGTGGACTCAGATTTTGACTGTGTTCTGTGATGAAGATTTCAAAATGAACGACAAAATTCTTATATTTCACACTAAGCACAGAGCCTACTTCATAGAAGAATCAACTTCTTAGAAGAATCAACTTCTGTTGCATGTTTATCTTTAACTCTATCAATCCCCAAATTGGTCAATCTTCATTGAGTGATGTCTCATAAACAGCACCATTTATATGAAAAGAAAGATAATATTTTCTTCCTTTCTAATTTTGATGCTTTCATTTATTTTCCTTAATTGCTATGGCTTGGTGTTTTAATATCATATTCAATAAAAGTGGCAAGTATGGGCATCCTCTGCATATTCCTGATCTTAGAGGAATAGCTTTCTAATATCTTTAAAGTGAATCTTCCTTTATGTCTCTGAAGAAAGGCTTTGGTATTTTTATTCTGCACCCAACTCTTGCTCACTGTGTATTAATTTTTGTAATTACTTGTAAAGTTATTCAGACTTTTTTATGTGGACAGCATGTTTGCAAATGATATCAGTTTTATTTATTTTTCTCACCTTATATTTTATATTTATTTATTTACTTTGCCTTATTTCAATGGCTAAAACTTCTAACATAATATTCACTATGGTAGCATATCTCAATCTGTTTTTGGTATGAAAGATATTATTCTAACATATTTTGTATAATAACCTTTTAGCAGAGTAAGTTGATTCTTTTTATTCCTTGTTATACACTTAAAAAGTTTTTTTCATCTTTGTTCCTATTCTATTGAGATAAGAAATTTTATTAAGTCTTGTGACATAGCTTGTTAATTGACTTTTGAATGGTAACTACCTTGTATTTTGGATCCCAAATTAGTGATAGTATGTTATTTTTTCATTTTGTAAGAAACTCTATATTTGTTCATGATTTACCTTAGCCTGTATTTCTTTCTTTCCTTACTTGCTTTTAATATAAAATATACAAGACTCATAAAATAAATTTGGACGTAGTTATATTATTTTTATTTTATACTTTAAAGTATTTTAAAAGATTTATTTTATCATCACTTCAAGTACTAATAAATTCTTTTACAACTCTCGTTTAAAATTTTAGGATCCATTATTATTGAGATATGCCAAGGCATAGTGAATTCAAAATGGTACAGTGCAGGTGTTGAAAGGTTCAGTTTTTGTTGGTTTTTCTAGGTGTGTGTGTGTGTGTGTGTGTGTGTGTGTGTGTGTGTATACACATTTACACATTCGTGTGTTGTAGTACTAGGGATTGAACCTCAGGGTGTTCTGCTTTGGACTTACTCCCCAGTTCTGTTTTATTTCTTATTTTGGAACAGGGTCTCGCTAAGTTGCCTTATGCCTCTGAGCTATACTCCCAGCCTTTTTTGTCTTTTTATTTTAAAACCTGAACTTTCTAGGTTCCTGAGGGTCTCACTAAATTGCTCAAACTTGCAATCCTCCTGTCTCAGCCTAACAAATACTGGGATTACCAGTGTGTACCATCATGTCCGGTTATGAGTGTGTGTGTGTGTGTGTGTGTGTGTGTGTGTGTTTGTGTGATAGATATGTACTTTGCGTTTCTCTTTTTTACTCTTTTTGTCTAGGATTATCTGAAAAATATTGATATAAGGAAATTTGAAACAGCATAAAATAAAAACTTTAGGGAGTTGCTTGCATTTATTAACATTTAATTTCTAAAACTTATTACATTTTACAGTACTTTTTAGCTTGCCACTAGTATAATACCTTTGTTATATAATTTGATGAATAATCTCTAAAATCAAAGAATGTGGATTTTGATGCTTCCTCTATTTTTGTATTTTACTTTTAGACTTTCTTAATGTTCAACTTTCAATTGTTTCCTCTATTTTCCATCCACTTTGTTGAACATATCAATTTAAAATGTATCTCTACAAGAGATATTGAGTGGGAATTTAAATATATAAATCTGAAACTTGAAATAAAAGGTTAGCCTGGACCTGAACATTTCAGTCATCCACAAATGGATTGGTTTGGAAGCCATCAGACTATAAGATCTTTGGAAGCTCAATGATCACAGAGGACCAGAACGTGGCCCCTGAGCATTCCAGAGACAGAAATACAGGACAAGAAAAATAGACATGAGAGACTGAAAAGAAGTGAACTCTGAGGGAGGAAAGAAAACAAGTGAGCTTCATGTCCTGGAAGTCTGTATGTTAAGAGCAATTGACTTTGTCAAAAGCTGTTGATAGGATAAGGACAAAGAACTAATCATCTAGTGATTACACATAATATGTCAGCTTGAGAAAAAACAGTTTTCATGGTGTATTTGGAGCAACATGAAGAATGAAGTGGGCCTCGCTGGGTGTGTGGCTCATGCCTATAATCCTAGTACTTGGGAGACAGAGACAGGAGGATCACAGGCTCGTGGACAGTCTCAGCAATGTAAGATGCTCTCACCAATCTAGCAAGGTTCTGTTTCAAAACAACAACAATAACAAAAATAGAGCCAAGCGTGGTGGTGCACGCTTGTAATCCCAGCATTTGGGAGACTGAGACCGGAGGATCCGGGTTCGCGGCCAGCCTCAGCTACCTAGTGAGGCCCTCCCCAACTTAGTGAGACCCTGTTTCAAAATAAAGAATAAAAAATAGGGCTGGGGGTATAGCTCAGAGGCAGAATGCCCCTGAGTTCAATCCCCAGTATCACAATAAATAAATAAATAAATAAATAAATAAATAAATAAAGGCTTGGAGTAAAGCTTGGAGATAGAATGCACCTGGAATCAATCCTTAGTACCCCCTGCCACACACAAACAAACACACTAAAAGGATGTAATGGGTCCAAGGCAGGATTTAGGGGAAAGAATGAATGTAAAAATAAATATAGAAAACAATTTGGAAAATTTTGCTTTCAAGGAGAAGAAAGTAGAACAATAAATGTTGGAAAGTTGGGATCTTAAAAATGTTATTTTAATGTGGTAGAAATATCAACATGATTTTATTTATTTATTTATTTATTATTTATTTATTTTTTGCAGTACTGGGTATTGAACTCAGGGGCATTCTACCTCCGAGCTATACCCCCAGCCCTATTTTGTATTCTTTATTTTGAAACAGGGTCTCACTAAGTTGCGGAGTGCCTCACTAGGTAGCTGAGGCTGGCCACGAACCCGGATCCTCTGGTCTCAGTCTCCCAATCAACATGATTTTATAATAATGAGAAGAGAGAGAGAGAGAGAGAGAGAAAGAAATTATAGTAAAGTAAAAAATTGCCACAATTATATCCTTAAGTAAGTGGAAAAAGATAGGCCTTAGTGAACAAATGATGGATGGGGTTGGAGGGAGTTTATTTATGATGTTAGGTGTGGAGGCAGATTATATAAGTGTAGGTGTTGGTAGGCAAGATGTATGACGAAAGGAAGACTGACTGCATAGACTAATGAAGTTGAGTGTGGTAGTGTAACTTGTATGAAGACATATAGTATGATAGCCTGGAAGTGCTAAATGCACTTGATGCTCATAGTCATGAGTTATAGTGAGACCAGAATGGTTGGAATTTTTTTCCAAACCCTGGATGTAGGGTGAGAACGGAGAGTTGAATTTAGCCTCGTTGTGGTTTTACCAAGCAAATACAACAAAGTGAGGGAAAGGTGAGGTAGGCAAGAGTATTGCAAGACAATGGTTATTTAAACTACAGAATTTAGGCCGAGTAAAAAGGAGAAAAAGAATAGATAGCAAGATGAGAGTAGTAAAAAAGTAGTGGAGTCAATGATTTGGAGATGTGAGCATGTTTTAAATATTTGAGCCAATGAATTGGCAGGAATGAGTTAGAGATGTAGAAATTGTTGGTCAGTAAGTGTCAATAATGAAGATGAGATGGAAGATATTGAAAAGGGTTAGAGTGTGATTATGAGAAATGATAATTGTGAGCCGAGCATGGTGGCGCATGCTTGTAATCCCAGCATTCGGGAGGCTGAGACCGGAGGATCCGGGTTCGCGGCCAGCCTCAGCTACCTAGTGAGGCACTCCGCAACTTAGGAGACCTGGTTTCAAAATAAAGAATAAAAAATAGGGCTGGGGGTATGGCTCAGAGGTAGAATGCCCCTGAGTTCAATCCCCAGTACCGCAAAAAAAAAAAAAAAAAAAAAGAAATGATAATTGTGGAATTTTAATGGCAAGTTCATTGTGAGAGAGAAATTTATGGAACTGAAAGGCTACGGTGTTAGAAAGACAAACAGTGTATCCTGAGACCACAAGAATATAAACAGTGTTGGGTGGATTGATAACTAAAATCATGAAAAATATAAGGAACTGGAAAAAATATAAGGGAATCACAGGTCATAATAATGCTCTTATGGGTTATATAAAGAGATGCTATGAGAATTAAAGCAGGCTTTATATTTTATTATTTTTTAATTTTTTTCAGGGAAAAGAAAGGTTGAATGGTCTGAAGGCAGCTATGAGAAGCAAAAGTGTCTATTCTACTTTAGGTCAGATGAAACAAGTGCTGTAGCAGGAGAAGCAGACACCACTGGGGAGAGTGGCAGGAGAACAAGACTTTTGGGAAAAGTGGGGTTTTAGAGGAACCAGAATGTGAAGAGAGCATTCCAGAAAGAGTTGGAGGATAAAGGGCACTTCCCCAATGCTGCACTGTGAGTCCCAGGGGGTGTAGTAGAGGGTACTTAAGAGAACGGAGGGATGGAGAAGGGAAACAAGCTTTGTATGCTGAGAACAATTTCCCTCAGGGTCTACTGTAACTTTAGGTGGTAGAACTTACAAAAACTTAGAAATTTGAAGACATTAGTACCAGTGTTGGCCAGGCTGTGATTTGGGTGGGCCTGGGAGGTGGACAGAGAAGGGTGACGGGCGTGACCACTTTGTGACTCCTGTTCAAGAAATGAGGAGGTTGGGGAAGGTGGGTTTAGTTGGTGCCAGTGTGGCGTGGACCTGCTCCTGGCAGCAGGTGACAGCAGTAGGAAGTCTAGAGCGGAAGACACCCACTCAATCCCTAGAGGTGCAACTGTGGACTTCTGGGAAAATCCACGGCCAGTGAGAACATGTGTGACCCTGAAAATGACTATGGAAAGCTGAAGGAAATAGGAATTCATTAATTTTCTTAGTATATACAAATTGCATAGAAACTATTTTGTATTTGACATACATGGAAGGGAACCACTTTGGGGTCTTAACTGACAGACTACAGATGAACACTTGTACCCTGGTATTGCTCTTTCATCTGTGATGGGGCTGAAGCTTTATAGAGATGTAAAGCTCAGTTCATGGAAAAAGACCCATATTTGTGAATTTTTTCTTAATGGAAGCATCAGGTGCATGGGTAGCATGTACAGATTTTCCTGGAGACAAAAACAGTATTTTTCCACTAAAAAAGATTAACAGCAAAGTAGCAATTTGATTTCCTGGCCTTTTCTCTACTTTAAAAGTATCCTGACCTCAGAAAAGGAAAACTCATACAAAAGTATACATTTGCTCCTGTTCTGTGTTCCTACCTCTATCTGTTTTTTAAAAAAACCTTTTCCCAAATAAAACATAGTTTACTACAATTGTGCGTATGTACTAAACACCATTCTGTAACCACCTGAAATGCTGACCAATACAAAGGTTTGATATGGGGGATTGAATCCAGGAGCACTTTTGTCCCCAAGCTACACCCCTAGCCCTTTTTATTTTTTATTTTGAAACAGGGTCTGGCTAAGTTATTTTGGGTCTCATTAAGTTGATGAGTCTGGCCTAAAACCTATGATCCTTCTAACTCAGTCTCCCAAGTACTGGGATTATAGATATGCTCCATCACGCCGGACTAATGCAAAGGTGTTTTAAATTTTTGTTTCAAATATTACTTACACTAGGTTCAAAAAGACTTCATTGTGGATAAGTTTTACTACATCCAATTACGAGCTATGCAAGATATTGCAAATATTGAAAACAAAGTTATTAGCTTCTTTTTTATATTTGATCTTTTAGTGTTTCTTAAAGCATATAGCTACTTTTCATAAAATTACTAAAGACTCCTGCCTCAATACTGGCTTCCTGCATTAGCCAAAGCTATACTATGCTTATCTTTGGGTGCAACTACAAAATGATGATCAAATGAATATTTGCTCATAATAGTAGATACCTAATCAGAAATGATATAAATATAGATACAACATCCCTCCAAACTTTTATAAATCATAATTTTGTGGAAAACATGAACCTTCATATTTTGCAACATTTTTTTCTAAGTTGTCTACCTCCACGTCCATAGGAGGGAACTAAAGAATAGGTCAATTAAACAATTCACCCCCGTGTATATGATGAGGAATTTGTGGAGCAAAGATTTGAACCTAAGAGAAAGATTAGGAGGTTAAGCTAGTCATAGTATTTCCACTTCATTCCAAATGGGAGACATGTTGCTCATGATTTATATTTTAATTTAACTCTGTTCTTGCATATTCCATAACACAGCAACATTAGTTAAGAGATATGGTGTATGTTTTATGTATCCAGCCTTACAATAAATACTTATCATGTATAAGCCTCCTTTAAGTCCAACTACAACATAATGTGGAAATAATTTCCGTTTTACAAGAAACAAAACAATTTATTTGTCCAAAGAACATTCCTATTAAGCAGAGAGGCTGGGAGTCAAAGGTTGTAAGACTACAGATTGATCCTGCAATGCCACTTGGTACTTCAGTTCAAATATTTCAGCAAGTATCTATTATACCTGCCAGGTACAGTGTCTGACATTTTATAGTTTCTGTAAACAAGTCTATAATTTAGGCACATGTCTTTGGAGCCATTGGAATGGCCAACTTTTTCTGAAAGTCAAAATAATGTTTGGTGGTTTTGTGCAAAATTCTAAAGTTAAAATAAAATGCCTAATCTGCACAAAAGCACCAGAACGTTCCCTGTTTTCTCCATTAGTTTCATGCCAGTGAACATCGTACTATTCCTCACAATTTGATGAGGGCGCTGAAGTGAATTAGTCTTCCAGATTCTGAACACTTGTGGAGTTATGCCCTTTTGGAAGATTTTTTGGTCCCAGGAATGTCAAAGTTGGCAGCTTCTTGAGGGCAATTTGCTTCTCCATCTGCCCCATACATTTAGAACTGTGGTGAAGAATGAATTTCATGCTATGGGAGGAATGAGGAGATCTTTCCTTTTTTATATTGCCAGTGTGATTTCTCCAAGGAAAAGTCACCTATCTTTTAAGCTTCTGTGACTGCCCAGGTGTGGAATGGTTAAATTCTCTGACAAATCTTAAAGAAGTTCAAAAGTGACCAATGAATGAATGAATAAATAAATAAATAAAATAAACATAAAACCTACCATTTTTGTATTAGGATAGATTAGGCTGTGCTCTGATGACAATATATTTGAATATATGTCTGAATTATATATTCAGACATTTAGTGGCCTAATGCACACACAAGTATAGTTTTGTCCAGTCATAAGGTCCCACGTATACACAAAAGCAGGAAGCTAGGGAGTGACTGGTGACAACTGGATCTGGGTAAACACTAGTAATCTCTACCACAGCTGCCAGATCTTCCTCATTTAAAAGGTTTATCTTTTCAGTATCTTAGTTTTTTTGAAATTACAGATTACATAATCTGATTTATCACCCAGATGAGTAATGTAGATTTGGGTTGTTTTGTAATTTACTCTGAAACAGAAATAAGATTTGCAGCTTTTGGGGAATCAATTTGTCCAATTTTTTTTTGCCTGATATGTTTGGAAAATTTATTAATGTAATATTGAAATCTGAAAATTAACATTACATCATTTTATCAATCAAGAAATAGCTAGAGATTTTTAGACAAAAGTAGGAAATCTTGCAATCTCAAACATTCACAACATTTCAGTAGTTTTATGGGCCTCTGAACAAACTGTGTGTCTCTGAGTGAGTTATTTAACTAGCCAAGCCTTATTCTTAAACTGGGGGAAAGCATAATCTCCCTTGCGGAATTATTCTATTAAGTGAGAAAATCTCTGTAAAGAAATTATAATAGTTCCTGGTCTTTTAAAAAAGCTTTTATTAGTACATTGCAATTTTACATCCTAGTGAGATTCCATGTGATACAAACACACATACGCACAGCTCATGGTGTATTTCCTTGCTCATTCCACCCCTCTCCTCTCCCTCCCTCCCCCTGCATGTTAGTGAAATTGGTAGTAAAACCTTCATGTATTGCCATAGCATTATTTGAACTATTTCCTTCCTCAATCCTCCTTCTTTCCTCCCCCAAGATCCTTCCACTAGTCTATTGGTCTTTTTTCCACATTATGCAAAGAATTTTGTTTCCTATTTTCTCTCTAGTTTCCACATATCAAAAAAAAAAAAAAAAAATCCCTTGACTTTCTGAGTCTGGCTGATCTCATGTGGCATAAACATACAGTGAAATTCTACTCAGCCATAAAGAAGAATAAAATTATCCTATTTACGGGAAAATGGATGGAACTAGTTCAGGGTCTTTAAGAAGAGCTCAGTGACGTTAACTAGTGCTATATGGACCTCTGAAAAAGGGATGCTGACATCTATGTTATATTTATGCAAAGATTTTCTATATGCTAAAATACTATTTAGTACTTTACATAAGTAAATGAGAATATATCTTTGGGATACATTAAATAAAAACTTAATGTAACTCATATTATCCTGAGAAGTTTTGGTTTGGTTCTGGGGGTTGAACCCAGGGTCATTCTACCTCCAAACTACATCCCAAGCCTTTATTTATTTATTTATTTATTTATTTATTTATTTATTTATTTATTTATTTATTTGAAACAGGGTTTCATTAAGTTGCTGAGGGCCTCGCTGAGTTGCTGAGGCTGGCCTCAAACCTGTAATCCTCCTGTCTCAGTCTTCCAAGTACTGGACTGGGAGTTTGTTTTTAATGTCTTTGATGATTCTTCAGTTCTTGTTCTATGATGCCAAAATTAAAAGCTCTTTCTCTGGATTCAGTCATTTTCTATAATGATTCAAAAGTAGGACTTAACAATTTGTTTATCAGTTTATAATCTATGTTCTATATAAATAACTAAACATATTAATTTAACTGTTGTAGGCCTAAGAAGAACTGGGCAACAAGAGATGTTATAGTTTTCAGTATTCTTTTAATTTCTTAGCAGGATGAATTGTGTTTTCATGGCAACCTGACCTCAAATTAATGTTGAAGTCCTCACCCCTAGTACTTCAGAATATGTTCTTTTGGGGAAATAGATTTATTGCAGATATAATTAGTTAAGAGGTTATACAGGAATGGAATGGGTTCCTAATGCAAAGTATCTGGTGTCCTCATGAGAAAAGAAAATTGAAACACAGGACAGGCAGAGGAGGAAGTCAGTGGGGGAATGTCATCTATGAGCCAAGGTGCTCTGGAAGGGACAGTTTCTGAAGGAAGTAATTCCAAAAACACCTCGATCCTGTACGCCTAGCCTCCAGAATGGCGAGGCAGTGGAATTCTGCAGAATGAAACATCTAGTCTGTGGTACTTTGTTATGGCAGCCCTAGCAAGGGAATACAGTTTCATATGGAGATTAAATTATCTAAGCTTAAATGATAATTTAATCTCCATATGAAACTATGAATACCCATTTACACTTTTTGCACCTTAAGAGGAAATTTTGCAGTGCCAGGTATAATCTGAGATATCCTATTTTAGCTATATAAGAAGTTTTCCAAAGAGGTAATATTAAAATATGAAACTCACAAACAAATTAAAAATTTAGGGAAGGAGTTTCTTATCTCTACCTTCTAAGACATCATGTTCATGCTTTGCAAGCTGTAATTCTGTTCCCAAGTGGAACACGTGGAGATGTGTCCTTTTTTGCAGTCCTTGTTGTATCCGTTGTTACAAAATATTAACAGCTTATCCACAAGCTAAGTTGATTTTACTTATAATGAGAATTTTGTTAATCTCAATGATTTTTTTCATGTCATTGCCTTTGGTAAGTATATAAAGGAAATTTAGATATATTTGTAACCTTTAGATACCAGAAGGGAGAAGAACTTTAGTATGACAAATAGATGTCTTTTCTTGGATATATAATAATATGTTAGCTTTTTAGAATTCAGCACCTACATGCATTTCATAGGAGGACTCATCCTTAAAGGATTCCAGTGTTTCCTGATATGCTTAATTATTTTGGTGCAGATTATTAACACGCAATATAAATAATACATTAAGTTCTTCAGCCATAACTTTAATGAAACCATTACAATTTGTTTACAAAAAAAAATACTGAGCTGCTAAACATGAACTTGAAGCACAAACAAGATTTCTCCTTTACATTTGTTTCTTTTGCCTCTCTTCCATTTTTCTCCCATTTATATTGTAGCAATGAACACTTGATGTCATATAATATCCTCCCAGGAGCAATTGTCTGTGCTTCTAACCGGGAGGAAAATGTGTGAACTCTAAATCAAGGTCCTTTATTATACCCAGGAGATGCTACTGAAATGTGTAAGGCCAAACTACACAAAGCAGAGCTCAAACTTGAGAGTGAACCTCTCAGCATCAGCTTAGCACTTGCCAGTTTGAATCTTTGCTTTCTAAGGTGGGGCATTAATTCTCCCAATGTTGAACCTCATGTGGAATTCTATGAATATAAAATCTCTCTTATTTATACAGCACAGGGTGAGAAAGCAAAGCCTGATGATATTTATTGTCCCTGACAACCAGATTCCAGCAACTGTTTTCATTTGCCACTGTTAGCTTAAGGTCTCCAGTGCTGTCATAAAAACAATTATGATTTATCCTGACCTTATATCAGCTGTGCCTTTTTAAATTTAGCCATCTCAGTTAATTTTTGATATCCTAGGATAAAATTGATTCTATCATGCCCCTCAAATATGTTGAACTTTGATGAGGAAATGGCCAATGTTTTTGTTTAATATCATCAGGTCTTCTCTGTGTGTTCCAAGACTTATGAGATATACTTGTTTATGAAGATTATAGATTAAGTTTGACCAGCTGCCCTCTGGGTATCTATAAACATGACTTGCTTTTCACTCACTGTTTTTAAGTTTTCAGAAAAGGTTGGTTTCTATTTTCCATTTTTATGAAGTAATTCAATACCACGATCACAAAAATTATATATACTTTCTATTATAATTCATTCTCTCTCTCTCTCTCTTTCTCTTTTTCCTCTCTCCTCTCTCCTCTCCCCTCTCTCTCTTTCTTGTGGTACTGGGGATTGAACCCAGGAACATTCTGTCTCTGAGCTACCCCCTACCCCTATTTTATTTTTTATGTTAAGACAAATTCCCATTAAGTTACTGAATGTCTATAAGTTTCTGAGGCTGGTGTCAAACCTGTGACCTTCCTGTCCTAGTCTCCCAAGTCCAGGGATTATAGGCATGAGCCATCACACACAGGTAATTCTCTTATTTCTTATAAGAATAAACTGAAACTCAGAGAACTGTTAATGGTAGTCAGAGTTTTAAGTGGTGGATCCTGACTTTAAACTTTGATCTACCTTCCAAACCAGCGCATTATCTCAGTGTCACTCTGCCTCAGAACTCCACCAGAGAGACATGATCACCCTGCTGCTAAATTCATTGCTTTAGCCATGCACAGTGGCACACACCTGTAATCCCAGTACTTGGGAGGCTGAGACACGAGGATCACAGGTTCATGACCAGCCTTAGCAACTTAGTGAGGCTGTCTGCAACTTAGCAAGACCCTGTTTCAAAATATAAAATAAAATAGAGCTGGGGGTGTAGCTCAGAGGTACAATGCCCGTGGGTT
This sequence comes from Graphiurus murinus, assembly GCA_004027655.1. Lineage (NCBI taxonomy): Eukaryota > Metazoa > Chordata > Mammalia > Rodentia > Gliridae > Graphiurus > Graphiurus murinus. Next base: position 35,405 of record PVLC010006449.1, read on the forward strand.
CAATCCCTAGCATTACCCACCCCCTCCTCTACACACAAAATCAATCACTGTTTTAAAGATACGTAACAACTGGGAAGAAATGTCTGTTGGAAAATTTTCAACAGTAATGAAACAACTAATTCTTAAACTTGAGCCAAGCTCCCCCTTCTGACTGTCTGATAGGATGGGATTGTTCTGGGAAGAAATATTCTCTAGTTACTTCATTTGGTAGTGAAAGGCTCAGCACACAGTAGGCCTTCAGTAAATATTTTCTTCTCTGCTTTCTCTTCATTATTTCTCTCAGTGATTTAGAACGCTCCTATTTATATTTATTGCCAGTCTTGGTCCTTTTAGTTTAGAATTCTGAAGTTCTGACTCCTAAATTTATGAAGATGAAGAATAAAATTCCTACACACCTCTCCATCTCCATCTCCGTCTCTGGGTCTGGTGGCATATTCCTATAATCCTAGTACTTGAAAGGCTGAGATAGGAGGATCAATCACAAGTTCAAGGGCAGCTTCAGCAACTTAGTAGGCCCTTTGCAACTTAGTGAGACCCTATTCCAAAATGAAAAATAAAATAGGGCTTGGGGTGTTATTTCAGAGATAGAATGCTCCTGGATTCAATCTCCAGTTCCACATTAAGAGAAAAAAAAAAAATATATATATATATATATATAGTATGTGTGTGTGTGTGTGTGTACAAACACCTTTGCCTTTCTGTAGCATATGCTTATTCTTGCCATTCCCCTTATATAGAAAACATAGATTACAATCAGGCATGGTGGCACACATCTGCAAATCCAGTGTTTGGGAGACTGAGATATCAGAATTGTAGGTTAGAGTGTAGTCTGGGAAATTCAATTAGACCCTGTTTCAAAATAATAAATACAACAAGGCTAGGATATAGCTCATAGTGTAACAGCCCTCGGATCAATTCTTATTACCACACACACAAAAAAAAAAAGAAAGAAAGAAAAAGCAAGTTACGTTTTGCACTTTAGTATCATTTCTCATGTTTTTCTCAGTCTTCATCCTTTGAGTATGTATCCTGTCTCAGTGAATGATTCCCCAGTCTGTTAACTTGGCCCTAAATCTTTCATCTGAGATCTAATTCTATTTTCTAACTTCCTGCTTGACTACTTCTTTTGTTATCTTGTAATCCCCTCAACTCTTCATGCTTCAAAATTTCCTCCAAAACTGTTGTTGCTTTCATGTAACCATCCTACTTTTATTTTGATATACCTATTCTTTCAAGCTACCACATTCAAAATTTCTTGTACTCACGCGGTCTCCACCAATTACAGTTGACTATGGCTCACCAATATCACTTTATTTATTTAGTTTTCTTTCTCACCACCATCAGTATTTCAGTGCTCAAGCTTTAAAATAGTCACTCAGACTGTCCTTACCTTTTGTTTACTTTTCAATTTGAATTCTTCTGATGTATTACTAATATTTCTAATCCAGAAATTTAACATGCAACTTCTTTAGTCAGGTATATTTAATGGTTTTCCAGTTTCAACACTGCAAAATACAAATAGCATGGGCTTACAGCAGAGACCCTTGCAATCTGTCCTTAGAATCCCCTTTTCATGTCTTCTAAATTTGTCACATGTGTAAATCTGATGAAAATCTCACAACATGAACTCCTGGTTCTTTATGCTATAGAAGGGCTAAAATGTGTGCAAATCATATATTCATTTATAGTAGCAAGAAATATCTTTATGTTCATTGAGATTTAGGGCTGTGAAAATTCAGATACCTGTGGGGACTAATATAAATGATAAAAGGTAATAAATTGGTTATATTATATTTTTCTGTGATGAGATTGGATTTACTTACTTATATACTGATTGTCATAAAGTCATAAATGTTTTTTATGACTTTTGTGATCAAACTGAAATCTCCCTTGAGTAATTAAGATAACTTTAGATAAAATGTGCAAACTATCTAGATTCAGATTCTATGCTAAGTAAAATACTTCCTTTAGCCTGCAGAATTGTCTTATTTCTCTCCTTCCAAAGAACCAATAAACTTTATTATTTATTTATTTTTTATTATTTTTATTGGTGCATTGTAATTACACATTTTTGTTAGGTACAAGCTGGTAAAGGCATACATGCACACATTTCTCATTTAACCCTTTCCCAATTCCCACCCCACTCCCTCTCCCTCCCTCCTTCTCAAGTTCAGTTTAGTGACTGACTTTGATATGTTTGTGAAAGTACATCATGTGCATTAGCGTGTCCCCCCCCCCATCTCCTTCAGTTAAGTCGCCTTCTTTGCTCATGTAAGTTTTCTCCTTCTTTGTCTAGATTCCCTCTTATGTCCCACTTTCTCCCTACCTTCCACATATTAGGGAGTGCATACGATTTTTTACTTTTGTGACTGACTAATCTCACTTAACATAATGTTTTTCAATTCCATCCATTTCCCTGCAAATGACATGATTTTGTTCTTCTTTGTGGCTGAGTAAAATTCCATGTGTATATATCCCATAGTTTTGTAATCCATTCATCTGTTGATGGACATCTCGGCTGGTTCCATAGTTTGGCAATTGCAAATTGTGCAGCTATAAACATAAAAACCCATACATCAGTCTGATAGTTTGGTTTCCATTCTTTTGGGTAAATACCCAGAAGTGGTATTGCTGGATCATACGGTAGGTTCATTCCCATCCATCTGACGATCCTCCATACTGTTTTCCAAAGTAGTTGTACTAATCTGCAATCCCACCAACAATGTATTAGGGTTCCCACTTCTCCACACCCTCTCCAGTATTTTGTTGCTGTTTGTGTTTTCACCTAGTTGAGGTTAGGTGAAATCTCAAGATAAAAAAAAATTATCAATTTTTCTTACACTATTTTGAATGTCTGTATATATTCATTTTTCTCTTTAAACTAATTCAAGAGGATGGTGACTATGTCTGATTAGTTATAAATACTTTGAAAAGAAATGATAGAATACTTTGCTTTCAGTATATGAAAAAGGCTTTTTGAATAGGGATTTTAATTTTAATAAACCCTGATTAATAAATTTATTATTTCATAGATCATGCTTTTGGTATCATATATAAAAATATGCTTAATCAAAGGTCACAGAGGTTTTTCTGAAATTTTTTTAATATTTGGGATTTACTTTTATTTATGTGATTCATTTTGGGTTAAGTTTTATATTGAGTAAAACTCAAATTTTTGCATGAATATCTAATTATTATAATATAATTTGATTAGGTTAATATTTCTTTATTAATTTTTATATCTAACTAGCTTTCCCACAAAAATGTGGATTTGTTTTTTAACTCTATTCTATTTCATTAACCATTTTTTCATATTAATTCTAATACTATGTGTGAATTATTATAGCTATAATGACATTTGAAATCAAGTAGTTTTGTCCTTTAATGCAATTCTTCCTCCTCTTCCTTTTCTTCTCCATCTTCTTTTTTTTTTTTTTTTTTTTTTTTTTTTGGTATGGAGGATTGAACCTAGGGACATTCTACCTCTGAGCTATACTGCTGTCCTTTATTTTTTATATTTTAATAGGATCTTGCTAAGCTTTTGAGGTCCTTGCTAAGTTGCTGAGGGCCTCGCTTAGCTGCTGAGGCTGACCTTGAACCTATGATCCTCCTGTCTCAGCCTCCCAAGTACTGAGGTTACAGGCATGTCCCACTGCATCTGGCTTTAATAAAGTTCTTTTTCAAGTTTGTCTTGACTCTTCTTTTGGATACTCATATTTATTATAGAATTAGTTTATTAATTTTTATTAAAGGTAGCTAGGGTTTTGATTAAATTGTGTTGTATCTATAGATACATTTGGGAAGAATTGACACCTTAATAATATTGAGTCTTTTCAACCACAAGCCTACCATATTTCTCAATTTATTTATGACCTCATTAATTTGTCTCAGCAATGCTTTATACTTTCCACTGCATGGGTCTTTCAAACATATCTCTGGTCAGAATTATTCCTAAAAATTTCATATTTTTGATACTACTATGAACTGTACTAATTATTATTTTCAATTTTTTAAAGCATATTGCTGGTATATAAATGCAATCAATCTGTGTTTTCAATCCTGTGCTTATCGATCTTTGCCTAACTTGATATATCTTAGAAATCTTATTAGTTCTAGTAGCATTTTTGTGGATTGTTTTAGGTTTTCTACAGAGACATTGATGTCATCTGAGATTAGTGACAGTTGTACTTCTTCCTTTCTTATCTGAATGAATTTTATTTCTTTTTCTCACCTTATTGTACTTTCAAGAACTTCTAGTACCATAGGCAATAGAAATGAGCAGACATACCTTCCTTTTCCCTAAACTTTGGGGAGAAACAGTCAGTCCCTCACCATTGAGTGTAATATTAACAACTATTAAGCTGCTTCATAGATGTCCTTTATTAAATTAAAAAGTTTCTTCCTATTTCTAGTTTGCTACAAGTTTTTGTTTTTATATTAGGAATAGATATTGGATTTTGTCAAATACTTCCCACTGATCAAGATGATTTTATATCTATATCCATAGTTTGCTAATATAAATTATATCCAACTTTACATAGCTGGATAAACCCCAATGGTCATGAAATATTAGCATTTACTATAATTTTGTTTAGAAATTTTGCTTTTATATTCATGAGGAATATTAGTTTGTAGATTTCCTTTTCTGTTTTGGACATCAAGGTAATCTAGCCTTAGTGGGTAAGTGGGAAATATTATCTCCTCTTCATTTTTTTTTTTTTTTTTGCGGTACTGGGGATTGAACTCAGGGGCATTCTACCTCCGAGCTATACCCCCAGCCCTATTTTTGATTGTTTATTTTGAAACCGAGTCTCATTAAGTTGCAGAGTGCCTCACTAGGTAGCTGAGGCTGGCTGCGAACTCAGATCCTCTGGTCTCAGCCTCCCGAATGCTGGGATTACAAGCGTGCGCCACCACGCCCGGCTTCCTCTTCATTTTTTGGGGAGAGTTTTAACAAAATTGGCATTAGATTTTCTTTGTTTAGAATGCACTTGTGCAAGAAGATAGTCTTGGAGTTTCTTTGTATAACCAAGTTTTTTTAATCAAAGTAAAATCTAGTTTCCCTAATAGCTATATAGCTCAGGTTATTTATATCTTCTTGAGTTAGCACAAGTGAAATAAAGTAGCTTGTGTTTATTGAAAAAAGTGTCAATTTAATTTAAGTTGTAGACACTGACATAAAGTTGTTCATAATATTTTATTTTTGTCTTTTAACATCTATAGAACCTATAATAATGTAACCTTTTTCATTTCTGGTATTAATAATTTGTATTCTCTCTCTCTCTTTCAGACTATAGATTTATTGATTTTATTAATTTTCATAAAGAACTAGGTTTAGGTTTTATGTTATTTTTAGTTTCTATATTAGTTTTATTTTTATGAAAAAATAGTATTGATTTCCTGCTGCACTTGTGTTGACAGTGTTTGTCTTAAACGACTTTGAAAATGTTACTTCACTGTCTTCTCAACTCCATTTTTTAAAAGAAAGTTTTCATCTTTATTTTATTCTTCTGTACATAATGTCTTCATTCACTGAATTTAAAATTTTTCTCCTTCTTGCTGGAATTTTGAAAATTTTAATTTCAATGTGCCTTGGTGTCACTTTCTTTATGTTTCTTATTCTTGGATTTTATTGAGCCTCTTGCATTGTGGATTTAGACTTTTCAAATTTGAAAAGTTTTTCTCAATAGATTTTCAATATTTTTGTCTCTTTCTCCTTTTCATTCTTCCTGGAACTCAAATTAGAAGCATATGAAGTCATTCACATTTCCCCACAGCTCACTGATGCTCCCTTCATCTCTCTGGGTTTCATTCTGGATAGTTCCTGTTGCTATACTTCTAAGCTTTCTAATATTTTCTCCAATATCTAGTGCCTAACCTGCCATTAATTCCATCTGGTGGATTTTTTCCATCTCCTACATTGTAATTTTTATCTTGAAAAGATTAATTTTAAAAATAATCTCCATATATCTTTTTAATATTCTTATCTGCTACTTAACATCTGTGCCAGTTCTGGTTTGGTTATGACTATTTAGCCTTCATTATGAATCATATTTTCCTGTGTTTCTGTTTACCTGGCAACTTTTTTTATTTTAGATGCTAAACATTTTGAATTTTGCCTTGGGTGCTAAATATTTTTACATGGGTATCAATGTTTTTGCACTCTGTTCTAAAATGAAAGGAAGTAACAAGATAATATTGTGACTTTTTGTTCTGTTTTAAGATCTTTTTAGGAAGTTTTTACCTGTGCCTAGTTCTAAAGGCACAAGAAATTAAAATGAGGATCAATGTGTGGAATTGCATTAAACTGATGAGCTTCTGTACAGCAAAGAAAAGTATCCAGAACTTCAACAGAGAGCCAACAGAATGGGAGCTTTTTTTTCCAGGTACTACTCTGATAGAGAACGAATACCTGGAATATATGGAGAAATCAAGAAACTCACCACCAAAAAAAAAAAAAAAAGGCCGGGCGTGGTGGCGCACGCTTGTAATCCCAGCATTCTGGAGGCTGAGACCGGAGGATCTGGGTTCTCGGCCAGCCTCAGCTACCTAGTGAGGCACTCCGCAACTTAGTGAGACCCGGTTTCAAAATAAAAGAATAAAAAATAGGGCTGGGGGTATAGCTCGGAGGTAGAACGCCCCTGAGTTAAATCCCTAGTACCAATAAATAAATAAATAAATAAATAAATAAATAAATAAATAGACACCTCACAAAAGAAGAAATACAAATAGCAAATAAATGTATGAAAAAATGTTCAACATCATTAGCAGAGAGATGCAAATCAAAACTACACTGAGATTTCCACCTAACTTCAATTAGAATGGCAATCATTAAAAACACAAACAACAATAAATGCTGGTGAGGATGTGGGGAAGTCAGAACTCTAATGCATTGTTAATGGGATTGTAAATTAGTATAACCACTTTGGAAAACAATGTGGAGAATCCTCAGAAGAATAATGAACCTACCATATGACCCAGCTATACCACTCCTGGTTATCTACCTGAAGAATGGAAATCAAGCTACCAGAGTAATGTTGGCATATCTATGATTATAGCTGCACAATTCATAATTGCCAAACTATAGAAACAACTGAGATGTCCATCAACAGATGAATGGATTACAAAACTATGGGATATGTACACAATGGAATTTTACTCAGCCATAAAGAAGAACAAAATTATGTCATTTGCAGGGAAATGGATGGAACTGGAGAGCATTATGCTAAGTGAGATTAGTCAGTCACAAAAAGTGAAAAGTCAGATTTCTTAGTGAGACATAGGAGGGACTCCAGACAAAGGAGGAGAAATCTGAGATGACTGAGGGCAACATAACTGAGGAAGGTGTGAAGGGGAAAGAGGGAAACACCTCAATGGACATGATGCACATTCACAAGCATATTGAAATCAGTCACTGTGCTGAACATGGGGAGTGGGGGGGCACAGGAGGGAGCAGGGTGGGAACTGGGGAAGGCCTAATGAGTGCTGTGTGCATGTGTGCCTCTATCACCCTGAACTTCATCACGATGTATGATTACAATGCACCAATGAAAAAAATAAATAAAATCTTGTTAGGCAGGTCCAGAGGAGCTGTCTATGGCTAGTTATACCCAACTACTGAGGAAAGATTATTTTATGTACTCTACACTATTGTCCATGAAGATTGAGGTTTTCAGGTCTTTCTAGTGGGAACATTCCTATTCCTGATGAGTGCTGAGCCTTGTTGTTTTTCTCTTTGGGGGCTTTTATTTTTTTCTGGCGCTAGTAGCTTCCTTATGTAGATTTCCTGATCAGTCCTCAACTGAATGCTCCAGATGGACCCTTTGCCAAACTCCAGAGTTCTCTCCCTGTGAACCTCTCCCTTCTCTGGAATTGTTTCCTGTGAATTCTTGCTGCCTTGTTCTCTAAAGAATTTCAGCTTTGTCTTTTCTTCTTAAGGAGTTAGCTAAGTCAGCCTCAATTCTTTCTTCTTGCATTGTGGCCTAAAGTCTCCTAAATTAATATGTTGGGCAACTATAATTTTCACTCTCTTAGATATCTGTATACTTCATTACTTGATATACTGTTATATCATATAAAAATACGTTCTTATCTAATTTTTTCTTAGATGTTTCAGACAATAGGGTAAATTCCTTCTCTTAAATTTCCTCTTGATCAGAAGTAGAAGTCTAAGGTATTCTTTTGATTGGAAAATAAATTCTAGTCAGAATATTACTTAAAGGAAGAAATATATATATATGATTATCATTTTGTCTGAAATGTACTCACACCTAAAAAATACCAGGGTTCTTGCATATTAAAGTCACAAGAACAAATGAGTTTTTCTTAGAAACCTTGAAAATAATTGCAGTTTCATATCCTTGGCCTCAAAGAAATCAGGGTGAAGCAAATAAGAGTTGGGCAAGAGTCTAATGATGAAAATCATAATGGGTTTAGTCTGTTTTTCCTTTTTGTCTGGTTTTCATGCTAATCTGAATTTATGTGAGATTCCAGATCTACTTGGGACAGAGAACTTCTTATGCTCCTTTTAATTCCTGATAGGGATAGAGTCTGAGGCAGGCAGATCTGATAAGGATGAGCTAAAAAGATTAAAAATAATATAGGTGAAATGATTAAAAATAATATAGGTCAAAGAGTTGGTTTGAAAGTATCAATTTTTGAAGATGATTTATGAAGTTAGGTAGAATAAATAATATGTTACAGAATACTATTAGTAGTAGTAAGTTCAACATAGCTCAGAGCTAATGGGAATGTGTGTTCTCTCACTCTGCCTTAGTGGATGTGAAGTGCTGTGGTGATCAGATATTTGGGAGCATGAAGCCATGCAATGCTAGTAACAATGAAGCCAATAACAATGCTATAAGTAAGGTACACTGTGGAGATGAGGAATCTTCCCAAAGGAAGTAAAGTGAGCTTACTACAGGGACACATGCATTTCCATGTTTATAGCAGTAAAATTCATTATAGCCAAGCTATAAAATCAGCCTAAGGTCCATTAACAGCAAAATGTATTATAAAACCATGGTATACACAGACAATGGAATTTCAGTCAGCCATAAAAAAGGGCACAATCATGTCATTTGCAGGAAAATGAATGGAACTGAAGAATATTGTGTTAAGTGAGATTAACCAGTTATGGAAAGTGAAGGGCCATATGTTTTCACTCATATGTGGAAGCTAGAGAGAAACTGGGAAACACAGAGGACTTCTGGTAGATGAGGAGAGACAATAGCAGAATGGGGAGGGGGACATGGGGAGGAAGTAGGGAAGAGAAAGAGAAGGCCGGATCTTGGAAACCATTCAAATATTCATTTATTCATACATGAAGTTATGTGTATCAATGTAAAAATTATCTATGGGGTGGGAGGTGAATGGGGAGGAACCCAGAGGAAACACACAACAAATCCTGTGTGCATGTATGTTTCTATCACTCTGAACCTCACTATGATGTATAATTACAATGCATCAATTAAAGAAATTAAGAAAAAAGAAGGAAGGAAGGAAGGAAGGAAGGAAGGAAGAAAGAAAGAAAGAAAGAAAGAAAGAAAGAAAGAAAGAAAGAAAGAAAAAGAGAGGGCAAAACTTTCAGAATCAGTGAAGATCACCCTAAGATCATCTTTTGGAAGTAAGGACTTTTGGGGTGTGGTCCTAAAATAAACCTGGTTGTGTGGTGGAGTGTTAATATTCATCTTTTACCTTGTAAAGTATATTTTGCCACATGATTTCTGTTTTGATGATCTATTCTTGTTCTGCTCTGAAAAACTATAATTTCAAATAAATCTTTAATATTTTCCTTTATCCACTTCCTCATTTACATTTTCATCTATAATATCTGAATTTAGTTACATTTGCTTGTTTAAGTCAAAATGGATTTCAAATTCCTAAATTCAGAATATGAGGATTTAGGCCTCAAATGTCATCAGAACCATAGAAAAGTGTCATCCTTTTAGGGACCAGGGCAAGAGGGGACAGAGTAGGTGAAAATGTTCCCCCACACTCTGGACTGTGAGGACAGCCTGCCCTATGTGCTGCCATCCAAGTTTGTCCCTCCTTCTGAATCTGTGTTTTGAATTATTTTTCCCGTAGATGTGTTAGTTCTTTTTTCCAAGTTGAACCTGATTTTATTTTCCTTGCTAGGGCCCATTTTATTATTCCAACATTTCCCATTTTAGTATCATCTGCAGAATGCATTAAGACCCTGTTTACTCCCTTGCTGAGGTCTCTGAGACACAGAACTGGATGGGACTTGGGGTCAGACTGTGCATTCCCTTTCTTCCATGCACCCCTAATAACCCACAGTGGTCCACATAAGCCATATTTAACCTGTTACAAGGTTTCTCTAAGGAAAGGGGTTTCTTACACCTCCTGTAACACAGAACCAAAGTGGAGAATGGAAAGATAACAAAAACAATATGCTTCCCTTTTCTGGTTGGGAATGAAGCAATCAAATATTTATTAATAATTATTCACATGTTCAAATCTTGGATAAGTAGAAAAGGTGATATGAAGAAGGGAAATCTTTGGATTCTTCCCTTGAGGAAGTTATGATGTAATTTAGTAGAGAAAGCACACACACACACACACACACACACACACACACACACACACACACTTGAAGCAATGAGAGGAAGAAGAAACTTGCATGGCCACACTTACCTGTGAGATGCAGGATGGAATTGCCTGGAATGTGGAAAATATACATGTGATTGTAAAGATCAAGAAAAATTTGGCAGAAGAGGAAGAACCTGCCTTATGTATAAATCCATGATATCCTGCTCCAGGTATTTACTGAGATTCTACTTTAAGAGAGAAGTTCTTAGAAGAAAGTAAATAACAAAGATTCTGCCACCACCAAACTCTCAGCTAACAAGAAGCAAAGAATATCACAATATAGAGTGATAGGAGCTTTGAGAAAATTTTGTCCTGTGATGGTTTTCTTGATACAAAAGTTCAGCAAAGTAAGATGTGTTCTGCATGGGTTACTATATTCATAATTAACTTTTAATTTATTTACTCATGTGTTTCAAGAGCTTACTCTACACAAAGAACTGGTATAGGTATAGATCTTATAGAAACATAAAGAATAACACTTGGAGCTCAACATGGGAGTGCACAACTATAATCCCAGTATTTGGGAAGCTGAGACAGGAATATCAGAGGTTCAAGGCTAACCTCAGTAACTTAGTAAGACTGTTTCCCCCCTCCAAATAAAAAAAAAAAGAGAAAGAAAATAAAAGAGAAAGAAAAGGTCAAGCCGGACATGGTTTCACACACTTGTAATCCCAGTACTTGGGAGGTTGACACAGGAGGATAACAGGTTCACGGCCAGCCTCAGCTACTTAGTAAAGCCCTCCACAACTTAGTGAGATCCTATTTCAAAATAAAGAATAAAAAAAATAGGGTTAGGGATGTAGCTCAGAGGTAGAATAATGCTCACAGGTTCAATCCCTAGTACCACACACACAAAAAAAAAAAAAAAGAAAAGAAAAGAAGGAGGAAGGAAGGAAGGAAGGAAGGAAAAGTAAGAAGAGAAGGAGGAAGAAAAAGACATTTTAATCCTGATTTCAATATTTCAGTATAATATAAACAAATATACTAAAATTACGTAGTATAAAGTAGAAAATGATTGTTATATTTTTATCTAACTTACATTTGAATAAACAGCCTGTCTAGGAGTGTAGTTCAAAAACATTTGTACGAAGAAGTCATTAATCAAAAGTTCTGATAAGAAGTGAAGTCATGTTGCTGGCTTGGAAGGGAATCTGGCCTGACTTTATGAAGAGGAATATGGAAATAGCTACCACGATTATTTCTTTATTGGAAATAGTTAAATAGCATGGTTAATTCTCAGAAAAGTATAATAGCAGTAGCAGTAACAGGGCTAAAGCACATGTATTCAGGACTTACTCTCTGTCTAGTCCTTAGTGATTTTAAATTACAGATTCTCCTTTAATAGTAATAGCTATTTCATGGGAAGCCAACAGTCCCATGAAATAGCTATTACTATTTTCTACATTTCACATAAAGAAGTAACGTAAGCATTTGAAACTAATATGGCTGAACTCAGGTAGTAGACAGTTAAGCATATACTCAATGTCAGACATCTCTATAACTAAGGTCACAATTTAAGAAATAAGAGCTATGGGAGCAAAGAGATCTGGCTTTGCACTATGACCAAGTGGTTTTTAACCTCAAGTGCACATCAGAAATATTCAGGGAGCTTAAAAATACCACTCTTCTAATTCAATGATGAGAATATCTGGTTGTTGCTTTTGGATATCAGAATTTCTGGAGGTTTCCAGGTGATCCTAGAAGCCAGTCAGACTTGATAAAAAAAAAAAAATCTTCTTTAGAGTTTCCCCAGAGCAGAGGAGAACAAAATTCTATCAACAAACAAAAGCAATTACATATAATTCTGGGAAATGAAGCCTAAAATGTGTACTAGGAAATATTAAATTGCTTTGTCCCTTGGACTGTTTTATAATAGGCATAATCTAAAACCTTTAAATATGTCATGATGTTTATCAAGTGCTCCAGGTATCAAAAAGACTTCATTTTTCTTGTCCCAATTATGTATAGCAGAAATTTTTTCATCAGAATTCAAATATTTACCTATAAATTATTTGTTGATAATCTTTTATTAAAGAGAAAGAATAGTCACTTCATTTTGAATCTGGGGAGGCTGAAGACCTAAAATCAGCTCAGGTTCTGTGGGATGGAATCTTGTGCATTAGATTTCTAGTTTATAGGAATACTGACCTCCTATCACGGCCATCCCATAATTTCCCAATGCCTTTCCTGAGCATATATGTCACAAGCCCACATTATGGAAGTTCAAGAGAGAAGTGTAAGAGATCAAATATGAGAAAAATGTCAGTCCCAAATACTATCAATGACCCATAGATAAAATAACATTTCATTGTACACACCCCTCTTGATTTAGAATTGTGAAACAAATCCAGACATCATAACTGAGAGGTAGAGAAGAATAATAGTTCTGGTTATAATATCAAGGACTATATCTAATGTCAGGCTTAAAATAATTCTTCTCTCAAAGTACAGTCTTATTTTCATGGAGATTGCATTTTTTCCTAAATGTTGCAAACAAAATTAACACTTCAAAAGATGTCAATTAATTAATTCCAGTGAATTACAGGCTTTCAGATCCCAAGTCAATGCTTTTACTTGACAATTGAAATTGGTTTGTGAAATATTATTTTCTTTCAGCCAAAGCTAATGACCTTTTTACTCTCCAAGTTTCATACCACAGATTTCAGGAACAGAGACCAATGAAATGTGTATCCTACATTCCAGTAAGCAAAAGTAGCAAGGAACTCTTCCTGTGGCTGGTAGAGAGCATGTTTCTTAATAAGAAAATGACTGGTTGAGTACTGTAACACATAAAGTCATTTCCTGGACTGTTTTTGCATGTGGATTTCTATTATTATCTAATATACGGACTTCACATCTTTCCTATCTCTGACCTTCATCGTCATCCATATTAGAAAACTTCACTTAACCTCCTAACCCAATCAATGAATTTAGCTCCCTGCTTCTCATTTCTGACCAAAATGATTATTGAAAGGAAATGGAAAAAATCTTCAAGTAAATAAAATCAGAACTAAACTTGAGGTATTATAGCTGACACCATGGAAATAGGACAAAATAATAAAAGACTATTATAAATAATTATGGACCAAAAATAGGATAACTTAGAAGAATAAATTCTTAAATGATTACAACCTACTAAGGCTGAATCATGAAGAAAGAGAAAATATTAATGGATCAATATTGAGTAAGAAGATTGGTCAGTAATAAAAAGCCTCAGATCAAAGAAAAGTTCAGGATCTGATAATTTCTGTGCTAAATTCCACCAAATATTGAAATAACTAATAAAAACTTTTCCAAAAACTCAAACAGGAGGGCATACTTCAAAGCTCATTATATAAGGTCAGCATTACCCAGATAGCAGAGCAAAAATTAAACCTGTGCACTTAAAGGCACTTGATTTTCAGCAAAGGTGCCAAGAATATAAAATGGGAAAAATGACAGTTATAAATGACATTTAAAAACCTGCATATCCATATGCAAAAGAATAAAATTTGACCCTTTTATCATTTGAAAATCAGCTAAAAAGGATTTAAGACAAGCAGAAACCCCAAAACTATAAAACAAATAGAAGAAAACGTAGGGGAACAACTATATGACATTAATCCAGTAAAGGATTTTTTAGATTTGGCCCCAAAAGTATGAACAACAAAACAAAATAGACAAATTAGATTACAACAGAAAAAAAAGCTTCTTCACAGCAAAGTAAAAATGAAGAGAGTGAAGAGACAATCTACAGAAAAGAAGAAACTATTTGAAAGCCATACATCTGATAAGAGATTAATATTTCAAATATATAAGGAACTCAAACAATGAAATAGTAAAAAACAAACAAATTAAGAAATAGGCAAGGAGCCAGGCGTGGTGGCGCATGATTGTAATCCCAGCATTCGGGAGAGAGACCGGAGGATACGAGTTCGAGGCCAGCCTCAGCTACCTAGTGAGGCACTCTGCAACTTAGTGAGACTCGGTTTCAAAAATAAAGAATAAAAAATAGGGCTGGGGGAGTAGCTCGGAGGTAGAATGCCCCTGAGTTCAATCCCCAATACCGCAAAAAAAAAAAAAAGAAATAGGCAAGGGACCTAAATAGACATTTCTCATATGAAGACATACAAATGACTATGTATTAAAAATGCTTAATATCACTAATATTATGGAGATCCAAATTGAAATCATAGTGGGTTATCATCTAATACCTGATAGAATGGCTAACATAAAAAAAAGACAACAATGCTGTAGAGTGTGTGCACTGTTCTTGGGAATGTAGATTAATAAAGCCATTAAGAAAAACAGTATTGTGGTTTCTAAATTTTTAAAAAATAGAGCTAATACATGATGCAACTATTCCTTTTTTAAGTATTTACATGAAGAGTTTGACATTGGTATGTCAAATAGATATCTGTATATTCGTAGTAATTGGAGCACTATTCACAATAGTCAGATTATAGAATCAATCTTAATATCCATCAGTGAATGAGTGGATATAAAATGTGCTTTCAACAGACAATGAAATATTATTCAGTCTTATAAAAGAAAAAAATACATCATTGTGGAACAATGATAGAAATGGAGGGCATACTAAGTGAAATAATCCCAACTCAAAAAGATAAATACTGTATGCTATCCCTTATTTGTAGAATGTAAAGCAAGTGAACTCCTAGAAGGAGAGAGAATGATTGTGGTTATCAGAGTCTAAGGGAAACAGGGAGATGATAACTTTCCTGGTTAGCAACCTCATAGTCATAATCTAAAGACCTGACCGTGTAGCTTAGAGAAAAGAAGATTTATTTTCTTACCGTTTTGGGCTCAGTTCATGTGAAGTTGGGAATGGCAAATCTGAGGGCTGGCGATAGGAAGTGAGAGAGGGGGAGCACATGGCTGTGCTCTTCACATCATGGATGCCAAGGGAGGAAGAAACATATATATAATCCCCAAGGGATCCACCCCCTCGAGCCACCACCCAGCTACCATCTATTATATTGGATTATCCATTGCAGGTATTACAACCCTCATGACTCAATTACATCAGCTTCAAACATTAATAAATGAGCTCTTTAGGGGACATTTTATATCTAACTATAACAATAATCAAAGGGTACAAAACCTGAGTAACATGGATTTTTTTTGTAAAGATTTGTGGCACAGCATGGCTAATACAGTTGAATACTGTGCATTTCAGTGTTGCTGAGAGGGTGGAACTTCTCAATGCAAAATATGTCAAGTGCTTGAGAGGATGAAATGACCTTATTGGCTTGATTTCATTCTAGATTTCTATCCCATAAATATATATAGCAATAATTTGCCAATATATAGTAACTAAAGAAGAGAAAGGAAGTAGTGGGTATAGAAAATGGGAGAGCTAATCAAAAGGAAAATTTCCTCTAGGAAAACAACAACAAAAAGTGTCACATAATTTATTTTTGCTCCGCATACTGACATCAATCCATGTAACACCAATTTGCTAATTGTTAATGCTTTCTATTTACAGCTTGTAGTATCACCAAGTGGGATCACTGCTCTCTTCCTGGCAGTCATTCTTTGTATTTCATCTTACTATTTTTTCCACATATACTCTGCAGCATTGCTTTGCTATGAAATACAGAGAATAAGAAACCGAGAGTAAAGGAGGAGAGAGTGAAGTAGAGATGACATGTAGATATATTTTCTTTCTCCCCTACTTTTTTCTTTACTGGTTTAGTTTTTGGTATTTAATTTTCTCCTCTTAAACATTTTGGCCAGAAGAGATCACAAACTATTTAGAAATTTTCAAAGGGGCACGTGGCAGTGAAACTAGCTAGTATACGCCATTCATAATTGAAATGTTAGTTTACATTGAAATGATTTTACTTCATATGTATCCTTTAACACATCATTTTACTGAATAATGTAAGTATTATAGGATATAACTATAAGTATATATTACACAAAGAATTTTTTGATAGGTTTACTAATAAAATTACAAAATTAAAATATTATATAGAGACACAGTGCACCATAATGAAAATAATACTGGTCTAGGTGACAAAGGAAGTCAGGGGTAACCCCAACATCAGCATCCCCACCAGAGACCTGTTACTGGCTCATCTGTGTTCTTCAAAATCCATATGCTGAAACCCTTATCACTAATGTGAATGTATTTGGAGATAGAGCCTTTCAAGAGGAAATGAAGGTTAAATGTAGTGAAAAGGGTGGGACCCTAATCCAATACTTCTGATGTCCTCCTAAGAAAAGGAAGAGACACCGTGAATGTGTGTTCATAGAGGAGAGATCACGTGAGGACACAAAAAGAAGGCACATCTAAAACCTCAGGGGAAACCAAGCATGCTGGACCTTGATCATGGATTTCCAGTCTGCTAAACTGTGATGAAAACAAAGCTCTGTTTTTAAATCCCCCCAGCCTGAGATATGTTACAGTATTAAACCTCACAAACTAGTGCAAATTCCTTAAGAAAACTATCTAAAATTGTCAACCACTGCCTTCTGGAAAAATTTATAGTCATATTCTCTGACAATTCTTGGTTGATTATTTTTGACCACCCTTCCAGGCAAATTTGATTTGCTTTTCTCCTAAAGGAGTTTGGCAGAGATCTTGCCCTAGTCACAATCTCCTCAATCTTCATATAGTTGCAGCTGATATCCCACACTCCCATGGCTTCAAAAACCAGCCAGTTGCCAAAGATCACCCAGACCTTCCTTAAGACCTGCTTATTTAATTTCTTACTTCACAGTCCTACTTGAGTATTTTTCAAATGTCTCAAATGCAAATTTTCAAAACTAAACGGATTATATTCCCTGTGTTTATTTGTTCTGTGTTCCTATTTTATGGGAACTTCCATCTATTCAATTGTCTAAGAAACAAGCTTGGTGGTCATCTTTGACTCCTTTTTTCTCTTCAAATCCTCAGAGACAACCAGTAACAAAGTTTTATAAATTTGCCTTCAAAATATGCTTTGAATCTTTGTACTTATCTTCATCCCCAGGATCATCAAGCCCATGAGGCCTCCATAATCCATAAAGAGGGCTCTATCAGATTGCTAAGCAAGCTCCTTACTTCCCTTGGTCCATCATGTCCATTCTTCAAAGTACAGCAAGAGTTATTTTTTTTAAAGTACAAATTTTGTTCCTTTATTCCCACTGGGAGTAGAATAATCTTCAATATCTTTGGAATTCAAAGATCAAATTTCTTGATATGTCTCAAAAAGCCTTATTTCTTTTCAATTAAGTAGTCCTTTTCTCCTCTTATACATAATCCTTTGCCCCATCCTTTCTATGTTCTAGAACAATCTGCATAATCCTATTCCTCTTTCTTTTTTTCAAGTCACCTTCTTTCTTATCGTTCCCCTTTTTGTGGTACTGGAGATTCAACCCACTGGCATTCTACCTCTGGCTTACACTCCCCACCCTATTTTATTTTGAAACAGGGTCTTGCTAAATTGCTGAGGTCCTCACTAAGTTTCTGAGACTGGCTTCAAACCTGTGATCCTCCTGTCTGAGCCTCCCAAGTAATGGGATTACAGGTGTTTACCACCATGCCCAGCTCTTCCTTACCTCTTGACTTTCACATGGTCTTTCCCTTTTGTCTGGAATATCATTTCCTTCTTAATCCAGATAATTCCTTTTCAAACCTCAGGTCCAACTGAGATTATATTTTACTCATTAACTGTCCACTGTTCCAGGTCCTGCCGTGCCAGGGCAATTGCCACTGCCATGTACACCCATGACATCCATTATCATTAAACTTAGTATCCTTTCCAAAAATTTCATTCAGTTGTCTTTAGTAGTTGCTTACCATAATATGTAGTAAATATAAATTAGTAGCTTCACAACATACATGATTATTCCAGGTGACTACTAAATGTTAATTGAAGGAAAAAGTGAATAAAACTCACTGAACCCATAAATTGGAAACAAGAGTGATGTTTACCTTGTCTTAGTGAAAATCTGTTGTGAAGACAAGTGACATGAAACTTGCAAAAAAAAAAAAAAAAAAAAGCTAAGAAAAGACTATTATGGAAAAAGAGACTAATAGTAAATAAACATGATATTTAGCTACAGAAAACTCTATATAGCTCAGATTATATTTAATAGTTGAAATGATTGAGTGACCCTAAATTTAAAAACTTATAAAACTTTTTGCATATGAAGGAATTCTATTTATTTTAAAAATGCATATAAATCTGTATATGAACAAATATTCATAATCTGTTTCATTTGTATATATTAAGTGTATATATTAAGTTGTAAACTAAAATGTGAAGAATCAAATGTATTGATGATTTGAAATTTTTGACCTGTAAATCTACAGTTAGTCTGGGAAGGCACTAAAGTTGGAATTTTACTTTCTTTCAAATAGTTTTATTTTTCAAGCTCCAATAACTTTCTTGCAAAATTCATTTTGCATCCATTCATTCTTGCATTCCTGAAAATCTTCCCAGAGGCCTGATTTCCAGATTCTACTCTAACATTATCCTTTGCAAATTTTACAAGATAGTTTTTATAATATTTGGATATTTCTGTATTCCTGACCTTTTTTGCACATGGGCTTGCCTTATTTAATAAAATAATGAATTGTATCTGGAAAAGGTCTTGGAGGTTATCTTACAGGAATCCCTTCACAAGTTAGATGGTTTTCCAGTGTTAGTTTGAGCACTTCCAGAGATTTAGCACTCTATTTTCTAAGTGAATTAAAGTTGAAAATATTTTTCTTTTGTTACTGCAAATTATGCCTCTGTGTTACTAACATCTACTTGCTAATCCTGGCATCTTTCCTCTGTAGCAAAACTGGTTTATCATAAGGTAATGCCTCTAATTTTTAAAGTTAATTCAAGCAACTTTACAGTCAAACTAATGCATTGAAACTGGGTGGGATCATGTGCACCTGTAATGTTAGTACTTTGGGAGGCTGAGACAACAGGATCACAGGTTCAAGGACAACCTCAGCAATGAAGTGAGACTCTCAGCAACCTAGCAAGACCTTGTTTCAAAGTAAAAAATAAAAAGGTCTGGGAGAGTAGTTTAGAGGTAAAATGACCTGTGCTCAATCCCCAGTACCACAAGATGCAAACAACAACAACAAATAATAATACATTGCAGTTTTGTTACTGTGCCTATCTTCTACCCTGTCATTTTTTTTCTATTAATTAATAAAATCAAGTCATCTGCACTATTTTAATTTTTCTCTCTTATCTATATGTATGCCATTTAATGTCAACATAATATTGATTTAGTAGATGATATCCCTTGCTCAGTCTTCTGAATTCAAGGTTAAAAGTCTTTAGTTCTCAGGTCCCATTACTTAGCTTTTGGATTCTGCCACATCCTGGCTATTCTTCATACTGCCATCTTTTGCTGCCCAAGAAATATTTGAATCTAGAACCAAATACAATGTTGTAAATCTGGAATGACAATAACAGATCATAGTTTTGATATTATTCTGAATTTGATACCATACATAAAATGAAGAAGCCATAAACTTAGACAACTTCATGGCTTCCTCTACATTTCTCATCTATTGAGTGAAAGTGTTGGGACTAAAACCTGTCACACTGTGTTTCATCTAAAATTTCAGCTTTTATGATGAATATTAGGTTTTTAATTTCAAATATAGATCCAAATAAATTACTGATGATTTAGCATCTCCTATATTGTAACGAGTCTTCTGAAACCAACTGAGATCTTGCCAGTTATAGTCAATATTCTGCTTTTGGCATATCTAGGTGAGATAGTTTTGAATCATAATTTTGTTATTCAAACAGATACCTGTACTTTTTTTTTTTTTTGCAGTACTGGGGATTGAACTCAGGGACATTCTACCTCCGAGCTATACCCCCAGCCTCATTTTTTATTCTTTATTTTGAAACTGAGTCTCACTAAGTTGCGGAGTGCCTCACTAGGTAGCTGAGGCTGGCCGCAAACCCGGATCCTCCAGTCTCAGCCTCCCGAATGCTGGGATTACAAGCGTGCGTCACCACTCCTGGCTATGCCTGTACTTTTAATCTGAATCAAATGTGAAACAAAATCAAATCTTGTGGTAAATGAGTGACTAATGTTCAGCTCTACAAGATACTTAGTCATTAATGGAATGCAAAATTTAAAAACCTGGCATAAATCTAACTACAACTCTATGATATTAGCCCCTTCTTAAAATTCTACAAGGGTTTATATGTAACTATTAAAATATCTTGCCCAAATAAATTCAATTAAATCTGATTTATTACCTTAATCAAGTAGTAAATTAACTTTACTATGATTTGTTTTAGTGAAAAAGCTAGTTTTCCTTATAAATAGATTAATTTCTTTCTACTTTTTTTTAAACATACTTTTATTGGTGCATTGAAGAGGGAAGTATGATCAGCTTTAAAATTCACAGTGCTTATTACTGAGGAAGGGCCATGGAAAAATCGCCAGAATTGCATCAACATATAATTTTAACACTAAAAGGGAGGTTGAATGCTATTTCATCTAAACTTTTTCATTTCTTATTCCAGAAATGGAGTCGCACAGCTGCTGCATGATTCTCCAAGGGACACAGGGAGTTAAAGACCAAGGTAAAATTAGAGCCTGTCTGTTCATTCTCGGCAGCAGTGTCTGTAGAAAAGCAGGAGATTTTTTTCCTTTCATATTCTGCCCTGTTCTCCATTCACTTCTATTCAAATACAATGGCAAACATAACAAGAGAGGTGGTAATTTTTTTTTATGTTTAGTAGATATCTTTTCATAATGTTATACTCTCTTCCCCTTATTTTTCACGTACTTGCTTAGGGAATATCTTTAATCCCCTATATATTGTTTCTGTTATTTTTCATAAAACTTGATTTACTTTGAGCTTTATTTCCATGGACACTATTCAAAGTGCATGCCACTCTTGAATTTTTATTCTTCTGAATACAAACATCTTTGATACATATTTTTTGAAAGTATTGCCTTTGATCGATTTGATATGTTTGTAAATAAGTGTGCCACCACGCTTGGCTTTCTTCTACATTTTGAGGTTCTTTTTTTCTTTTCTTGCTATTCTTGCCTCCTTTGTTAAATGGGTGTGTAGGATTGGATGATGGAAGTAGTTGGACTTTTAGTATATGGGTCATTAAATTATGAAACACTACCTCTTGATCTGATGAGGAAGATGATGCAATTCCTAGATATCCTGGGCTTTGTGGTGGATGCAGTAATTGAATCAGACTTTGAGTGGTCTTCATGGTAATGGGTTAGAGTAATATTGAGGAGTAAGAGATAGATTATGGCTAGCAACTTAAAATACCTATTTTCTCCTCTATATTATGAAGTTTTTTAAAATGAGAAGTACAAAGAAAAAAATCCCATGCCCTCTTGCATCTAGTTGAAATCACCAGTAGATTTGAATCAGTTCTAAAACTTGTTCATTACATATCCCTGGCACGTCTTCCCTATTTTTGAAAGTTGTTGTAGCTAGCTAGAAATGGAGAAACTCCTAATGTGATCTTAGAAGTGATGCAAAATTTCTCCTCTTATTAGGTTCTTGTCTAAGAAATTAAAGAATCAATTGCTAGACTATAGAAGGATAAGTATAGGATATATTTATTTTAAGTCAAGGAAAGAGAAAAGACAAAAAAGCTCTCCTACAAACAGTGGGGAGGGAATCCCCAAAAGAGATTAATCATTGAAGTTCTTGGGAGGTGAGCTTTTATTCCTTCTTGTGGTTCTCTATCTACTCATTTGTGAATGATCAGAAGTGAGTTTTGGGGATCCAATATCTTTTTCTCAGTTTCAATCCTTAATTTTTTTTTTTTTTTTTGTACTGGAGATTGAACTCAGGGGCATTCTACCTCCGAGCTACACCCCCAGCCCTATTTTTTCTTCTTTTATTTTGAAACCGAGTCTCACCAAGTTGCAGAGTGCCTCACTAGGTAGCTCAATCCTTAATTTGAATCTCTGTTCCAAAGGTCAGTGAGCCCTTCTAATCTCCTGGTGCCACCCATCTGTTCCTTCACCCTTTTTCTTTAATTGCTCTTGGAACTGAAGTTTTATAATAATTTGCACTATTATTCCTGTCTTTATTAACCATCTGTATTTCTATTATTTATATAGATAGCCATTTTAACCCTTCCTATTCCCAGGTCCTCTGACCTGCCTTAGAAGCTATCTGAAAGATAGTAGAACCTCTTTCAGTTGAGTTATGAAAGATGACATGGCAGAGGATTGTTTTACTGAGAAACCCACATGACCCATTTGTCGTAAGAGCACGAATTTCTATTTTGTTTATATTCATATAACACCCCTCTCAATGACTGAACACATAGAAGTTAGTAATTATTTTAATGAATAAAGGAATACAAATTTTATTTGTCTTTTCATAGTGCTGGGGATGAAACCTAGGGCCTCATGAATGCTGAACAAGTACCCCACCACTGAGCTAAAACCATGCCCAGATGCATAATTTGTAAGATAAATTATCTGAGTTGTAACTTTCAACTTGTTATTTCCTTTGTTGAGATTTTACCATTTAAAGTAGATTTACCATTTAGATATACTTTTACACACTCAAGCGTCTTCTATTTATGTAAACTGTCATTCATTGTTTTTCTCCAATTCCCAATATAATATATCTCAGTTATGACCTCTAATTTTACTTCCTCTGGATAGTTTCTCAAACTTGTTATTGTCACACACATGTGCACACACACACACACACACACACACACACATACATACATACAGGCTCACACATACACAACTCATAGAGAAGTAGAAATTCTTGTAATTAGGGAAAAAAATCCTTCTGCAATTACTATCTCCTTTTACTCTATGAAGAAAATTAATGTAGTCTTAAGATGTTGTTGATGTGATTGCCATTTTTTCAATAAGATAAATATCGAAGATTGTTGACCTCATTGTGACTGCAAAAATTTATTATTTGGTTCTTCACACACACACACACACACACACACACACACACACATACACACAAATCTAGGCTCTTATTCATATTCACTCTTTTGACTCAAGCAGACAATGAATTGGCTAGAGACATTGAAAAAGGGTTTTCCTTTTTGTCTCTAGTACTGGGTTTGGTTCAGCAAGTTTCCAGAATCTAATTCCTTTGCCATATGGACCCAGATTCTTCCTAAAAACCAAAAATATAGGAAATGAACAATATAGTGAATTATTACATTAAGCAATGACTCATTTTTACTTGGCAACTTACAAGATTCATTTTTCATTAGATAAAAAGTACTCCTTTTAACAGATATTTTATTTTAAGGCACATTCAAATAATCATGCTCTTATCATTTGAGTTTAAATAATAAAATTTGACTATGTGACTGTATTCTTGTAATTCAAGATTTCAAAAGATGCAAATCTCAAGATTGTCATTTTACTCCATGTCTAAAATGAGGTTTAAGATGAGAAAGTAGCATGTGTGGCCATAAATTAAAGCTCTTTATTGAAGAAAGAAGATTTTTATTGCATGGCAAAAGCATCAAGGAACAGATTTATTCTTTGAACGATTTCTTTGTGATGTTTAAAACCTTTTACCGAGTAGAGTCTTTTAACACAACTCAACAAGAACTCCCAAAATATGTGCTTCTATAAAACCGTTTCACAGAAATAAAAATCATTCTTGCATTTTGAAATAGATATCTTTCCAAGAAAAAAATTCATTTTTTGGCAGACATGAAAAGGGTAACAAAGTCATGAATTTAAATATGAATTTGCTGAATGTGAATATACCAATTATCAGCTATAGAAAAGTTTTAGTGATATTCTATTATGCAACACTTTATATCCAGTATCTGAGGAACTTATTTCAATTTACCTGGGACTAGCCAGGATAGCTTTAATCTTCCTCTCATCTTAATTAAACTGTAGACAGTTTTCTCCCTAAGTAAAGAATTTTCTTACCTTTTTTTCTTAGAGAACTTACTTTAAAACACTTTCAATTGTGAATGTTTCCTTTGCCCCTTTTTATGACACAAATCTTTCCCCAACCTCTTGACAATTTTATAACCTAGCAATATTTTTCTCAAGAAATTGTAACCATCCTTTCTTAGGTAATCATCAAGAAAGCACCTCTTTCTTTATGCTTTATTGGTGCCTTATAGTCTCACATCATATGTACTCATAGTGAGAATGACATACAAATACCCTTCTCTCCCAGTTTCTTGGAGAGTAGAGGCCTAATTAAAAAGCAAACAAACAAGAACCCCCTCCAAAGAAATTTCAGATGACAACATAACAATAATTAATCACATTGACCAATCTATCCCTTAACATCCTTAGTACTTTTCCACTACCTCACCCCAGGGCTTAGAAATCCAGCCACCTTTTCTTTTCATGAAATTGAGTTCAATTCCTTCTCCCTATTGCAATAGTTTTGAATAAAGTAAACTCTGCTTATATAACTCCATTTAAGGCATATTTTACTTTTTCATTGACAGGATTTTTCTAGAAATAGTATGCCAAGTCCTGGGAACCTTCTCAGTCCCAGATGTAACGGAAATAGTTAGGCTTGTTTTTGTTTTGTTTAGGCACAATTGTCCACCCCATTTATAGATGGTTCTACAACCTGATGATCTCTCAAAACAGCGGGAGTTGAAAAAGACCTTACAACTATGTGTGACTACTTGTACATTATTCTTTGTGCTGGATGAACTAAGTGCTATAAACTAAATATTTGTCTAAAAATAAATGGAGAACATTAAATAAGGGTACAAATGCACATCAGTGCCCTGTCTGCCTTTGTCTACATCAATACATCAGTGCAGAACATATGATGACCCTTATTCATTCAGTCATTTGTACATTCAACAAGCAGATATTCAGCTTCCATTGTCAGTCTAACAGATTAATCCTTGTTCTTTAATGATTTACAGACTAGAAGAAGAAAGAAATAGCCATGCATCCAAAATAATAATAAAGAGTCAACAACAAACACTCAAACACCAATTTAAAACCATGGAAAGTCCTGTAGATAAAAGTGCGGTGCCAGAGAATGTAAAGTAGACATCAACTATAATTGTTGTTTTACTCTTTACAATATTTTAAGGCCCTTTTAGAAGACTCAAAAATTGTTTTATTCACTATTCTGAATGTTACTAAGTGGTCCAGTATATTTTTGACAGTAGAATAAAGAACATGGGAATCCATTAAGCCTTTTATCCTGGCTACTATAAGAAACAGTCTGGCATATATCAGAAACCATATTTTGGTATCATAAGTTAAAATATTAAATAGCAAATTTCCAATTTGTTTTAAGGTATAAAGATGAGCCCATGGGGAGAGGTTATCTTATTGTGAGCTAGTGGACTTCACATGGCCCACATAGATAAATATTTTGCTATTGACATCAGTTTTTCCTATCATTCTGGAAATGTGATTTATTCATGCCTGAATAAGAGCTGTGCATTTGCATTGAATCATAGACCACTTCTATTCCATTCTTTTGACACAATAATATACATGTGCACGTGCACACATGATGTATAGGGTACCATCTTGAAATGAGCTCTTATGTGCTACTGAGACAATTATGGTAAAACTCAAGATGTTTACAAAGGACTGAACAAAATGCTCTGAGGCCTGTTTTACAGTTCTTCTATCCCATTGTTCATTATTCCAACACTCCACTTAACCTTCACCCTCACTGAGATTCTTATTGGGCTGACAAAAAAATTGTGACATGCTTTAGGAGCAGTGTGTGATTCACAAACAAAAATCCTACATGTTGAATACTTGCTAGTCAAGTGTTATAAGTACAGGATATGGATGTCAAGTTTCTATTTATGTCAACTAGAATGTATTTCATGGCAAAAAAGAAGTAAATGCAACATAAACTGGTATAATGAACAACCAGAAAATAGTCTATTGACTTTTAACTCAGCAGTTTAGATACAATATGTGTGTGTGACTTGGCATGGGGAATGAAAATACTAGACGTCGAACTGTTTTCTTTCTCTTCGTCCTTCTCTCCACAGCATTAGTGGTCTTGTTCAGTTCTACACAGTGGCTCTTGATATTCTTTTATGTTGACTCCCACTATACACCTCTTCTTATTTAATTAATTTATCTAGAAAAAGGAAAATACTAAGTCTCAGAAGCCTGGAAGCTGAATGAGGTTATGACCATGGGGATTCATTGAACTGGCTGGACTAAGTCTTCTGAGGTCCATCTAAACAGCATAACTACTGTATTGTGCAGAGAAGTAAATTCTCTCTCCAAAGAAAATCAGGCTATATTGTTTACATTTTTTTTTTTTGTGGTACTGGAGATGGGATCCAGGGGAATTCTACCTCCCAGTTACATGTCCATCCCTACCTTTTTTTTTTTTTAAGAAGAGTGTCCATAAATTGCTCACTGCCCCAAACCTGTGATCCTCCTATGTCAACCTCCCAAGTTCTGGAATTACAAGCTTACACTACCATGGTAGGCTAGAATCAGGCTATTTTTGATAGAAAAAGAAATAAATGAATGTTTCATACTCTAAAGTTTGGAGAAAACCATTAAAGTCCCTTTTAATTCAAACAAAGACTGGATAGCCATCCAATAACCTTTTCCAATATGGCTTATGGAAACTGAAATGAATCCTTGTAATATTTCTTTTATTTTTTATTCACTTACTGCTTTCCAGAAAGGACTCTAAGACTATTCTCTTGTTTTTCCCATACTCCTTCCTTTCAACTTTCTATTTATCTTTTCCATGTGAGTCTCTAATCTCCCAGATTCTAAAATTTTACTATGCACGTATAAAACTTTAATTATTTTATTTACTCAGTAGCATTTTATGGTCTATCAGTGACCTATTTTCTTGTAGATACTTCATAAACTACAATTTTCTAATATTTTCTTCCTATCCAGCAGGGAAATCATTTTCATCAGTCCTAGAAAAGCAGTCCTTTTTCATAAGAATGAACAGAATTGTTATTTAAAATGCAAAAAGAAAAAGGAAACAATAATCTGAATTTAACATTATATTATGTGAGAGTATTACAAAATTATATATATATTTTATGTATATATATTATATATATATATAATATATATATATAAAACTAGGCTGCTGAAAGCCTTGAAAAGTTGTCAAGGCTAGATTTGAACCTGTGATCCTCCTATCTCAGCTTCCCAAGTACTAGGATTACAAGCATGCACCACCATGCCCAGCTCCAAATTATATTATTGTTGAGAAGTTTTAATAGAGATGTGAGGATGTATAAATTCATGCTAACTCTACTTTCTAATTTTTCTAGCTTCAGATAAGTTAACTAAACAACTAAGATAATTGTAATAATAGCAAACATGCATACACTATTAACTGTGTGTTAGGAAATGTTCAAATATTTAAACATTTATTTAACTATCACAATGGCTCTATGAGATAGCTGATATTATTGTTCATGTTTTAGTTGAGGAAAATGATGTAAAAAAAAAGCCCATCAGCTTGCCCAAGAGGCACAACTAACATGTGGCAAAACTGGCCAATTTGGATTCAGAATTCATGTCTTTACTAACTCTATTCTATCATGAAAAATTAAGATTTTTGAGTTGGTGTTAAGAAAGTAAAAAAGACTTAGATGAAATGATGAAATGCAAGGTCACAAAAACGGTCTGGTTTGTATTACTCATTTTAAGTTAGTTGAGGACACAAAAAGAACACATTCAAAGAGAAATTGATATTTTTGTCTCATTCTGTGATAATTTCAGGGAATACCAACTAATAGTGATTTCTATTTGGTCTATGTAAATTAAGAGGAGATTGTGTCCTTCATTTCATTCAAAGCCTCTTTTTGGTTCTTACTTAAGGCCTCAATTCTTCTATTCATGTGTTCTTTAAAACAAGATTAATAAATAGGATGGCATTAAGCTAAAATGTTTCTACTCATCAAAGGAAACCATCAAGATCTAAAGAAAGAGGCTACAGAATGGGAGAAGATTTTTGCCAGCTATTCTTCTGAGAGAGGGCTAATATCTAGAATATACGAAGTACTTAAAACACCTAACACTAAAAAACCAAATAACCTAATCAAGAAATGGGCAATTGAATTCAATAGACACGTCACAAAAGAAGGAATACAAATGACCAATAAATATATGAAAATATGTTCAACATCATTAGCAATCAAGGAGATGCAAATCAAAATTTAATGAGATTCCATCTAACCTCAATAGGAATGGCAATCATCAAGAAGTCAAACAACAAAAATGCTGGCAAGGATGTGGGGAAATAGGAACTCTTCTACATTGTTGATTGGATTGCAAATTAGTACAGCCACTATGGAGACCAGTGTGGAGATTCCTCAGAAAATAGGGAATGGATTTACCATATGATCCAGCTATACTACTAGTGGGTATCTCTCCAAAGGGACTGAAATCAGAATATTATAACAATATATGCATATCCATATTTATAGCAGCACAATTCACAAAAGCCAAATTATAGGACCAACTTAGGTGTCCATCAACATACGAATGGATTATAAAATTATGGGATATGCACACAAGGGTTTCTTCTCAGCAATAAAGAAGAAGAAAATGATGTTATTTGCAGGAAATTGTATGGACCTGGAGAACATTATGTTAAGTGAGATTAGCCGGTCACAGAAAGTGAAGGATCATATGTTTTCTCTCATATGTAGAAGGTAGTTGGTAATTGGGATACCAGAGAGACTTCAGATAATGAGAAAGAAACTCCAGTGGAGCCACAGAGGTGGTCTAGGAGAAGGCGGTTGGGGCAACAGGATCAAGGAAGGAATTACTTCCACTGACAGTATGCATATATGTGAGAATACCAGTGCCAGTCTCAATACCCTGTATGTGGAAGGGGGGAATGGAGCATGAGCCAGGGAAAGCCCACCAAGTGCTGTGTGTGTCATTAACACTACGAATTCAATTATAAGGTGAGACTATACTGCACCAATAAAAGTATAAAAAATAAAATATGAGACTATTGCATTTGGGATGGAGTTTAAGATTTATTAGCCCAATCTTCTATCATTGCTACATCATTTCTCCGAGTCTCTGCTAGAGGTTGATTTATCATCTGTAATGAACAGCTAAGTCTTGATTAAAGATTTTGGTGAACTGGGAGGAAATAAACAGAATTGGTCTTTTAATAGTTCTTATTAATTATAAGATATTACTTAAAGAATAGAATTTTTCATTTAAACAGAAGAAATAACTTCCAGACATCAACTGTACAACATTGTGACTATGGTCAATAACCATGCATATATACTTGAAAAATACTTAGTGATTTGACTTTTAAATGTTCTTACTACAAAAAAGATAAGCATTATCTCAATTTAACCACTTAATCATGTGTATATACATATATAGAGAAATATCCTGCTGTATATCATAAATATATACACAGGAAAGTATTGACCTTCATGATTAATGGAAATAGCCATTTTTATTAGGCATTAAAATGCATAAGGAATATGTTCATAATATTAATAATTCTGAAAGTAATTTCTAATACATGATAAAATAAAACTGAATTTTGAAATGTAATTGTTTAAATGATTCTTTCTTCCAATTTTAAATGTGTACCTTATTTGACAGACATATTTTCTAAAATTTTAGAATTCCATTTTTATATTCTGAGAATAAATCTTCAAGTTTTATGTTGATAATGAAAAATTTGAATCATTGCCAAATGGTTAGATTTATTCCATACTTCATAACTTCCCACTCCCTGGAAGTTAAAAGTTGCTGTCACCATCTCTCATATCAATTTCAAATTTGTGTGAGTCTTGGAAATACATAGATAACTCATCACCTGAAATTCTTCCTCACTTATTTAATTCAAATAATATATTTAACCCAAATTGCTGATAACATCCCTAGGTGTTCAAGCTTAAGCTCTACTGCTCCTTTTCTCTGAGTTCATTCACCATGCCTTAGAAACATTTCTCTGCTCTGTAACTGTTACACTATCAGTCACCAAAGACTTTTAAATCAGTCTGAGAACTGGAAGTAATCTTTATGTTTTGCTCATATGTTGGACCTTGTGCCTTGCTCTGATACCCGATGTTTTGAGTTTACACAGGTTACTGAAGGTTCCCTCTTGATAATTTCATCTGGACCAACTCAAACTGGTTAGAGAAAAAGGGAAAAATCTGGCAGAACCTATAACCTCAGGATGTTATGTCTTCTCCTCTTATATAGCTGGCTGGCTATAGTAACTGGGCTGGTGCTGTGCCCCACTCATTTTTCTTTGAGCTGTTACAGTATATGGTATTTGTGTGCAGCCTTTGTGGTGCTATGATTCCATGAGGGGGCTAGAGTTTGATTCCTGGCATTACTGCCTCTTTTCTCTGTTTTCATCTGCAAACAGCAGACCCTCTGAAGATTCTGCCATTTATGGGTTGACTGTGGACTATTCCATTCAAAAAGAGGGGAAGGAGAAATAGCAAATTATTGTCCAGATACAGTTTGGGGAAAAGATCTGAAGGATTTTAAATAATTGATTTTTCTTTTTTAATTTTTTTGAGAAAATAGATAAATGATAAGAAAAGGTAGTTAAAAAAGTGTAGTGTACACAGACATTTTGCAATAATGGAAATGGTGGTTCTTGCATAGAGTTATCTATCTATCATCTACTTATCTATCATCTATCTATTATTATTATTATCTATCATCTATTTATTTATTTTTTGGTACTAGGGATTGAACTTAGGAGCATTCTACCTTCAAGCTACACCCCCAGCCATTTTTATTTTTTGTTTTGAAACAGGGTCTTGCTAGGTTGCTGAGAGTCTTGCAGTGTCCATAAACACCACCTTCGAGATTGACCTCGGTTCATTTTTACTGTAGTGTTTGGATGTAGAATAGCAATTGGTCTAATGTAAAAAAAGATTATCAAATTCAGATTACTGAAGCTTCTTAAAATAATATTATAACTAACTTTTACAATCTAAAGCCCAGGGTATGTACAATATTTCCCAAATTGCCAGACTATATAAAATTATTTGCTAGAGGGCAGAAATCCATTTTTCTTCCTACTACAGAAACAGGTCTTATAGTTAATAAGAGAATGTTTATTGAATGAGGGAAAACAAATATTAGTTTGATTGTTATGTGTTACTTTTAATGCCACTTTTCAGAAAAGGTTCAAAAAGGATCTACATTTCCCAGTCTCCAGAATTCTGGGACCTCTCCAAATCTCCATAATTTATTGAAGCATAAATTTGCACTCATCTGCACAGTGTTTTTCACGGAGATGTAATTGATCTGAGCTGAAACAGCTGAATTTATTAAAGTGGCCTATTACTCTCTCAAACTGCAAATTCCTCTTCATTTTTTTAGCTCCTCCTCTTCCGCTTCCTCCTCCTCCTCCTCCTCCTCCTCCTCCTCGTCCTCTTCCTCCTCCTCCTTCTTCCCCACCTCCTCCTTTTTCCTTTGGTATTGGGTATCTAACCCAGGGCATTCTACCTCTGAGCTACAAATATAGCCCTTTTTATTTTTTATTTTGAAACAGAGTCTTACTAAGTTTCTGGTACTGGTCTTGAACCTGAGATATTCCTGACTCAGCCTTCCAAGTACTGGAATTGCGTGCATGTACCACCATACCAGGCTGCTGTATCTCTTCTTGCCCAGTATGTCAGAAGCAAAAGAGGTGTTGAAGAGCGCTGAGGTCTGATTATATCACCATGAGTTCTCCAGATATTGGCTTGGGTCCCTACTTACTTTTCCTATGCTACAGGACATCTTATTAGGCTTTCTGGTCATTCTAATTTGATAATAAAAGTAAACTTATCCTGAGCCCTAACTGTCCTTCCAACACCGTTTCAATAGAATTCTTTGTGTTATTCTCAATAGGAGCATTTTACTTCATATTATTTAAAAATGTGCCTCATTGATAGCACTCCTGTGAAGCTGTCCTGCTCTGGGCAGCTGCATTCATTGTTGTGGCTAATTAATGTGTCCATGCTATGCTGATTCTTTAATCTTTTGCATATAATATTGTCTCTTTAATATACTAAGCTCATAAAACAGCTCCTTCAGTAGCCATGTTATTCTGCATAATGAGAACATCCTTTCTCCCCCTTCAGTTCAGCAGTCAAAGTTTCTTACAAGTTCACATTTCTCAAGACCACTGTAAATACTATTAAAATCCTTTTATATGCAAAACACCATGCTAGGAATCAGGGAAGAGCCCTATAATATTGTCTTCTTTTTAAAAAAATCCTTTGGGAGTCCTATAATATTGTCTTCTTTTTAAAAAATCTTTTGGGATTAGATCATATTTATTTTATAATTCAAGTTTCAAAAAATCAATATTTATATATATTTACATGTGTATTTCTATTTTCTCGATCTTAGGTCTGATAGAAGAACTTTATTTTTAATATGTAGGGTAAGATAACATAGTGGACTTCAGTGTATATTTAGTTTTGCTACACCTCTACTAAAAGGTTTCCATGTTAGTTATATACAGATTAGCAATTATCACCTTCTGAAAATTTCTGAGGCACATATTTTTAGCCAAATATATTCTACTATAATTAATTGATTCTTTGAATATTTATATAATGCTTTACAAAGTATCAGATATAATACTAGGATCTTTAGATTAACAAATAAATGAGACACTATTATATTTGCAATTCCAGTACTTAGTATTTATTCCGTAGCTTTTCCAATCAGATAAATAAGTTCTTGAAACTTTTCTCTCACTTCCTCTTTTATTTATCTATTCTTATTGAACTAAGTAGGTGTCATTAACAAGCCTCATTCTGAAAAATACAACATAACATAAAAATTTTATCACCTGAAATTAAAATTTTATGGTGGTTTTGTGTGATGCATTTGTGGTCCTCAACTGGTTACCCATTAAAGTCCTGTTTGTTTACTGGGCACAGTGACCTATGTCTATAATTCCAGTACTGGGGAGTCTGACACAGGAGGATTGCAGGTTCAAGGCTAGCCTCAGCATCTTAGTGAGAGCCTGTTTCAAAATAAAAAATGAAAAAGGGCTGGGGGCATAGCTCAGTGGCAGAATGCCTCTGGGTTCAATCCCCAGAGGCATCCTCCCAAAACTGATCTACAAATTCAATGCAATACCCATGAAATTACCAAGGACACTCCTCACAGACATAGAAAAATCAGTCCTTAAATTCATCTGGAAAAACAAAAAGCCCAGGATAGCCAAGGTAGTTCTTAGCAATAAAAATCATGCAGGAGGCATCACAATACCTGACTTCAAACTCTACTACAAAGCCACA